>JAVQIZ010151165.1:0-18036 GCA_036023535.2 Galaxias brevipinnis | reverse complement strand
ACACACACACACACACACACACACACACACACACACACACACACACACTCACAATGCAAACTAAGACAACAGCAGCAGCAGCACATCTGACGACCCATTTCCCCTCCCTTACTAGGAGGAAGGTAGCACATTATGCATGCATTCTTCAGATGACTTTTCCTCTGTGTGTGTGTGTGCGCGCGCGCGTGTGTCATGCTGCTACAGTACAACCGCATGAGATCAGACCATGTGAGTTCCATCAGCATGCTCGACCCAGCCTAGTTGTTCACCGATACAACATCAATCCCATGCTTTAAGTTATCATCCTCACAGTGCTGTTAGACCAGACACAAACACAGGCCAGGGCAAACCAGACACTGACAGGGTCACGCACAGAGGCATGGAGGATCCCATGTACCACGCATGCCGACACACATTCTCCATTCAGCTCAGGCCCTACTACAAAAACGGCATAACTGGGGTACAAGATGCATGGTCTAGAGAAATTAAGAGGAATCTGATTGGCTGAATCAGGATATCGGTCATCTTACAAGAACGCAGGCGCGCGCAGAACTAGTTCATTGAACATCAGCCCACCAACGCTCCAGGGAAGTATGGGGAGAGATGAGTCAGGCAGGCCAGGCAGGCGAGAGAAGGAGGGAGAAGGAGAGAGGGAGAAAGAGAGAGGGAGAAGGAGAGAGGGATGGCAGATGTTGGAAAGGGGAGACCAGGGGAAAGACTCAGTGCGGGGAATAAAAATGAGGGCAGTGGGTGATCTCCTGCAGAAACAGAAGCGAGCAGGCAGATGGTGAACAGAATGGTCCTACATACAAACGTTGCTGACACACATGTGCCCCTCCTACCTGCACACATACACACACTGACACCTCAGTGTAAAAATGCTGTCTTTCCACATAAAACATATGCTCTGTTGAATATGGCATAACGAATCCTCTGTTGAATATGGTAGCAGAAACCTGGGGGTGGAAGATATGGGGGAGATGTGGGAGGGGCAGGGATTGCAAAGTGGAGCTTACACACACACACACACACACACACACACACACACACACACACACACACACACACACCGAGGACTGTATGTACTGTATGTAGGCCCCCATGACTCCACAGAGAATCATCTTCGCGCTGATTAATAGTTGAGCAGCGTTAGATGTTCAGGATGCTTCATCAAGCCCTGTCCCCCCGGCTGAGTAACATGTCACCCAGAGCGGTCCTGTGGTTCTCTAACCTGACTCCCACACAGCCACCATCTGACAGGGGGAGCAGAGGACAGGCAGGGGGGCGGAGGTGAAAGAGACTCGACAGAAAGAGTGAGATGAGGAATGTTACAACCTCCATTGTTGCGACACAAGCACACACAACATTTTCCCCCTCTCTTTCCAACAAAGCAGTCAGTGAGTGGAGAGACGTTGATCCACTTTAACCTATTTTAAGGAGTAGCTCCTCCTATGGCGTCGTTTGTTGACAGGGTGTAACTCGCTCACGTTTTGCCGGGAGGCCGTCAGGCGGGGAGACCGTTCCACACTGACCCGCTTCTAGTCGACTGTGAAATCGTTCCGCTCTGAAAGTGCTCGGAGCGTTTTAAGTTCCTTCTTCTGCTTGCACGCCATTTTTTCTTACAAACGAACGCATCCGCCGTCAGCCCTCATAGCGCCGTGGCTGGCCTCCGCCTATTACCGTGGCAACCGTTCCGTAGCAACCTGACAACCCTCTGCCTGGCTCCACAATTTAGCCTGCCAGAGGCCATGGATTTTCGAGACCATTTTGAAATAGCACGCCAAGACATACATTTTACTGTTTACCTTGATAACTAATTGCCCCCTGCCAAAGCTCATCACCAGTTACCATGAAGACAGCTGATAGAAA
The DNA here is from genome assembly GCA_036023535.2 of Galaxias brevipinnis. Classification (NCBI taxonomy): domain Eukaryota; kingdom Metazoa; phylum Chordata; class Actinopteri; order Galaxiiformes; family Galaxiidae; genus Galaxias; species Galaxias brevipinnis. Next base: position 16,167 of record JAVQIZ010151165.1, on the reverse strand, counting down.
CTAAACATCAGCTCCAGGACCCCGCAGCAGAACAATCGCCAGTCTGGAGCCCAAGGCCAAACAAGGACACGGAGGTGGGAATGAAATGTTGTCGGGTGGGCCTACACGAACCAGCCGGGCTTGGCCTTCTGTGTCTCAGCCTTCACATCCGTCCACCATTGTGCATGGTGTATAGTGAAAGCTAAACAGAGCCATGACGCCATGTGGCAAAGAGCTAACCCCGTCGCTCCCCACCTCCCCCCCTGCCCCCGTACTGACCACAGCCACTGGGAGCAATCAGAGCGTCAAGGATGGCCGCCGCCGCAATAAGAACGCCTCGCTCTCTCCTTCCCTGGTTGTTTTCAGAAGCAGCTTCTCAGCAGAGTGGAGCTCCAGAAACCACAGGGCTCCACCCCCCCCACCCCCCCCACCCACCCCTTCGCTCTGAGCCTGGGCAGAGGACTACGAGAGCGGGGCCACTCCGCTTCACCTCCCCGTCAGGCCCCGATGGTATATTTAGCCTCTGCTCTGCCTCTATATCATTAGCAGATTAAAATTATAACTTTGGGGCCAGAGGGGATGACGTCTGTGTTCCCCTCGGCTGCATCGGGCCGAGCCGGCGCTGGCTAAGAGCGGGGCCGTGGGCTGCTCGCCGAGAGAGGAAGCTGTCCAATGGCATGGCCGCGGCGGAGGGGGAGAGAGAGGCCTACTGAGGCAGAGCGAGAGAGAGAGAGAGAGAGAGAGAGAGAGAAAGAGAGAGACCGAAAGAGAGGGAGAGAGAACGAGAGGCAGAGAAAGAGAGACAGAGAGAGAAGATGGAGAGTTGCACAGCGTAGCCTTAATGTTTTATAGAAGAGGCCAGGCGAGATGGCCTGACTGTCTCACACACACACACACACACGCGCGCGCACACACGCACACACACGCGCACACACACACACACACACACACACACGCTGGAGTTTCCATCTGAGTTCATCTGGTTTTCACATTCCTCCCGCGCACTGCCGACTGGACTCAAGACGGAGGTAAACTCCAAACCTAGCCAGTGCTGTTTTCACAGACAGGAGGAGACGCCGTTTAGCGCACACGGGACGCGCGAACACACACTTCCAACGGAAAAGGAGGAGGAGGAGGAGGAAGGTCAACGGGCCATGGGCGAAGCGCCATCTCAGGAGGCCACAGGTTCTTTCCCGTCGTGTTGATCATACCTCTTAATCTCGCCGTCTTTCTCCACCCTACCCTCCTATCTCTCACTCCACTGCTTTCCATTCCTGGCTGAACCCCCCCTCCCCCGCTCACTCCGTGACCTCTTGAGTGGAACAAAGATGACGAGAGAGCTGCCTTTTCCTTCTCCTTTGCATGAGATACCATGTCAGGGGGAGGGAGGGAGGGGGGGAGGGGGAGTGTATAGGAAGGTGTAGGCATCAAGGATATATCCAAGAGTTGTGCTGGTCTGGCTTTGGCCTGGGACTCTCCCCGCCCACCGTGTGGGTCCACTGATAAGGCTGACTACCCACAGGGAGGTTCCTGGCCTCTCAAACAGATAAGTCCCTGCCCGGGTCCGTTGTGAAAACAAGAGGATCAGCCCTTCGCTATCGTCTCATCTCTAGGACGGCATGCTCTTTTCCTGTTGCCACACCGCACACAGACCGGCAGCAGCAGCCGTGTCTATCTCCGTGGGTTTGTGTCTGGGCGTACTGGCGAGCGCCAGGAGCCAGTATCTCCTATCTCCATACGTAACAGGACGAGATTCATTTGCTGGCGCTGACGGGCTTTCCATGTCTGTAGTCCCTGTCACGCCGTGTTAGTGGCATTTCCCGCCGGCCAGGGGGAACGGCGGCTCCGCTCTGAGCACAAGATGGAGGCTGGCTGGGAGCTGGACGCGGTCCCCTCCTGTGGGGCAGCAGCCTCCATGCTCAGCCCTGATCCAGCCAGCACTCAAAGGTCAGACGAGAGGAGCCTTGGGGGAGTCTCTCTCCGTCTCCCGTCTCTCCTGTCTCTAGCTCTGCGTCTGCCTGCTCCCTCCCCCCCCCCCCGGTGCAAAGACCTCCGGAGCGCGGATGTTGACATCAGAGTCAAACACACATATGGTCCCACTCTGTCCCCCAGATAAAAGGCATTGAGTCGCCGCCGAGGGGAATAGGGTCATAAATTGCAAGCACACGGTTTCTTCCATTGCACGAGTCTTTGTAATTAATTTTAAATGTGTGTGAACGTTTGCAGAGCAAAAATTACATAGCTCAGCTCAACCAGAGCATAGACAATAGATATTTTCCAACACAAATAGAGTTAATCTTCATGACAGAGATTCACAGAGCTATGGTTTCATACCTTCAACGGAAGGCCAGGCACTGAGCATGAAAGAAAAAATCCTCTTCCTTAAGAGTTCATCCGGCAGGGATGCACTAATACGGAGAGGACTGAACAAACACAGACATCATCTTGAAACATGTGAGTCTAGAGTGGTTTTCTAGTGGGGAGATGACCAAATAAGGCAGCGGGGAAGAGATCAAAGTAGATAGCTCCAGTGTGCCTCGGCAAAGGCAAATCACAGACGGAGAGAGTGAACAGCAGCACGAGGCACAGGAGAGAAGAAGAAAAAAAGAAGAAAAGATTATAGGTGGAGCAGAAGAGAAAATAAGCATTTTGAAAGAAAACGCTGAATGAAGAAAATGGTACTATGCAAGTGGGGGCAAAACCACAGACTGAAACCGTGACAACAAGGAGAAAATGAAAGGGGAAGGTAGATGGAGTGATAGGAGAAAGTGGAGAGCCGTACCCAGCGCCTGGGGTGTGTGTTCTGCCAGGGAACAGTGTTCTGCCCCCCCCCCCTCCCCTCCCCTCCACTCTACTCTCCTCCCAGGCCCCAGGCATAGCACCCTATCTCTGGCCAGCCTGCCTGCCTGCCTCGACCCAGCCCCCCCACCTGCTCCGAGCGGCCTGTCACAACAAGCAGGGAGCCCGGAGAGGAGCCTGAGCCGCGGTGTCTGGACGCGGCCGTTTGCGTACGTCCCGCCTGCAGCGTTACCCTGCGCACGCCTCGGATGCGGGCGTGCGAGGAAGCGGAGCGGTGAATGTGTGTGAGGGAGCTGGGGGGTGACCGGGTGCACTGGGCCCGATCGAATCGGTCGTCTGCTGTGGATAAGCGCATCGACTCGTGGCGGCGCTCCGATAAGAGCTCGGCTGGCCTGCTGCCCACGCCTCAACCCGAGGAACCCCCCCACACCCCCCCCGCACAATCACTGAGGACACATTCCCGTAGAGCTGGAGCACGGAGAAGCGAGCCGTGCCAGGGGACTCCATGTAAACAAGGCTTCAGATAAAGTTGGGAGGAATGAAACAAGAAGTTGGCCGAGCGTAACACGGTGACACACTCCCGAGGATGAGCACACTGAGACGGGACAGCTGGCGGGAGCATGCAGTCTGTAGCCGGGCGGGCTGCTCAGCTTCCTGTTCCTGGCCTCGGCCCCGCGCTCCCCTATCGTTGGCGCGCCGTGACTCAACCTTTTCCCTCTCTGTTCTGCCTATCCTGCTGCCTCTTTTCTTTCCCTTCCTTTCGGTCTGTATATTCCCTCCTTTTCGGTCGGTATATACCTCCTTCACGCAATCTTGTGGGTACCCTGCTGTTCACAAAGGATGACAAGGGAATGTCAACCCCCCACATTACATCTGACAGAAGCTGCCGTTCAGCTTACTCATATACACACGCACCTCACGCTAACCAATGAATACTCTCATCTCAAGTATGATTACTCAAAGGACCACCCCCCCCTCTCTCTTTCTCTCTCTCTCTCACACACACACACACACACACACACACACACACACACACACACACACACACACACACACACACACACACACACCCTCCTTAACCCAATGGCCTGTGTCGGACCGTGTGACAGGGGTTCCCTCCCGCCTCTTTAGCCTCTCTTTATTCAGGGCCAAGTGTGTGTGACAAGGGGGTGGGGGGCAACCTCTGAACCCTAACCTCTGAACTGGCCTCGCCCCTCTGGTTTAAGGCCTATCTAGAGTCAAGTCTGCATTTCAGAGCAAGACAAGACCTGTCCTCCATTCCTCAAATGTACATGCTCCACCAAACAGACAGATAAAGTCTGTCACGTGCTTAATTCCTGGAATGGAGACACACTCAACACCGCCATACATACATAGCACACAAACACACAAACACACAAACACACACACACACACACACACACACACAGGAACACTGACACAGGCCAGACTGTCAACAAGCTGAATCTAATTTGTTCTTCTCTGAGAAAGGCTTTGTTCAACGACAAGCTGCCCTGCCCCTAAGAATCAGACAGCACATGAAATGCACCAGGCCAACCGACCGACAAATCAACTAGGAGATTGTGGCCCTGTCCGAATCCTCTGGCCCTCCACCTAGAACCAGCCGGGTGAGCTATGCTGCAAAGGAACCTTCTGGGAGAGCTAAGGCATCGGAACCACAATTGATTCGGTATACCCTGGTTGAGTCGAGGGAGAGAGAGAAAAAGGCGAGAGAGGGGAGGCGATCAATATAGCACCATTAGCAGAGGCAGCGGGCCCGCTCTGCGTTGCAGTGCCGAGTTACATGACGGACCACGCCCCTCGGTAGCATAGCAAACAAGATCAAGAATGACTGGTGGCTCCCCAGGTATCCCACAGAGCAGGTCCGTAATGGCACTCAAGTACTGTCAGCAGATCAAGTAAACCCTAGGAGAACGTGGTTGTAGTCTTTACGAAGTTCAGTAAAATGGTTGAAGAAAATTGTCAGGAAGACGCATTACAAGTCCAAGAGCACGAACACCACAAGTAAGAGGGTCTCAAACGTACGACAAGTGTTTGTTTGTGTGCACACACGTCCCTTTATGATGTAAACAAACGATGACACCTTTGTGTTGTGGCGCTCTGGTATGTTCACTTGTGTGTGTGTGTCAGTAATTAAACCGTGTGTCAACATCAACACTCGAGTTTTAACGACGGCAGAGGGTGAGGTGTGAGAGCCGTGCATTGAGGTGCAGCTGTCGGCTGGAAGGACTGCTTCTTAGCATGCCGGAGAGGCCGCTTGTGTTAAGGTGTGAGGGGCATGGCAGGGGTGTTAATGGACTGACACGACCACAGCCCTGTGGAGCACGGACTCTTATTGGGCCTCTATCTATCGCTTGCTCTCTTGCTCTCTCTCTCTCTCTCTCTCACACAAACGTCGCACACACTGAGAGCTGTTACGATGAAACACAAAAGACACTAGCTGGCCACTAAAAGACTCCAAGATAACAAAACAAAAGGCCTTTTATGTAACTGTTCAAGATCATTAGGACGGTATGAAAATGGACTGGGTTACGGTTAGGGTTAGTTTACCATCATGAATTGGAAACGTATGAGGCTTCAGATAATCCTAGTTACAGAAAGAAACACTTCAATTTTGACAATTTGTTTTTACAAATTTGGGGTAACGTCCCTTTTAAATGTACTTATAAGGGTGTGGTGGTACAGTTGACAGTGATTCCCTCTGCATCATCAGCCTGACGCTTCAGTCTACGACAGCCTTGACCAGGATGTGATCCTGGAACTGCTGAGTCAGCAGGGCTCCAGAGGCTGACGTTTGAGAGGCAGCTCACGTGCCTGATCTAGGGTCAGTGGTACTGCGCAGTCTGCGGACTCTGGAGAATGGGGCCTGACTACGGCTTTTCCTTGGTAAAAAGTATCTGTGACCTCGGAAATTAAAAAATCTTGTGGCTGGCCACCATGTTTAATCTCGGGCTAGTTTTAGGAGCAGGCCTAGTTTGAACAAACCTTGACTGAAAAATATGTTTCCATGTCAGCTGACTGAGCAGGACCAGAGGACAGCTAAGCGAGAAGGCAACAGGACTTAAAAGGAGCCCACCTTCAAATTGCTTCGTCGATAAGACGTGAGTCTGCCCTTTTAGCACAATCTAAGAGCATCAACGCACCACAAACACATGAACTATCGTAAATCAAACTCGGTACACAGACATCTGAGCCTACGAGAGCACCAGCAGAGCAGCATAATCGATTGGCTCGGACACTTATAACAGGCGTCTCGAATTTCTCTCCACCGTATACAGTCGCATCACGAGGCCTCATGGTACCACTGCTGCCCCACCCTTCTCTCCGTCTCCTCTCTGCAGAAGTGTCTATTGATTTTGCACACCCACTACACTGCATCGCCGCGCTGTGAGCCCAGGGATCAGTCCTGCATGCAGCACTGGACCTGTAGGATGCTGGCCACTGATCTCAGATCCATCAACGCAGTACTGATCCAGAGCATGAGAGTCCTCTTTGCCCTGTGCTAACAAAACAAACAGCCATCAAATTTAAATGTAATGCGGGATCTCTCTATGACTCTATGGTGCCTTTTTGTGGGTCTGTTTTCTGCAATAGAATCAGAGTTGGAGGAGGGAGCGGGGAAGTGAGAAGAATGGGAAGGTGAGGGGAATCCCCAACGAGTTGCTCCAGATGTGGAGCAGAGCGAGCCGGTCGAGTTGGAGCTAGGGGTAATTCAGGGTCGCTGGGAGGGGAAGGTGTGGGTCACGGTGACAAGAAGAAGGAACGGGCGTTATCTCTAAGGGCACATGCTAGTTTAGATAATGTGATGTTTAGAATTGTGGGGGAAAAAACGAATGGTCCTGTAAATGTACATTTGGTTTCACTAGTGATCACAGCAATTGGTTAAATTGTCTAACTACAAAAAAAGAATATGCACTATTATTTGCTTGCTAAGGCATCGCCAAAACTTATGACTCAGGGAAGGAAAGGACCATAGGAATATCAAAAATGGGACCAAAATTTGAAAGCGAAGGTGTATGCATTCTACAGGTGATGTTCCAACATGTTCTGAGACATAGATGAGGTAGGCTTAAAACAATGACCACACAAACCAAGACACGCACAGAGACTAACTCACACACATACACACACTAGCAGAGTCAAATACCTTCTGATGCTAAATTAAAACAGATTTAGCCAGACAGAAAGAACATAGAAACAACACCAGGCTTTCACAAATCCAGTTAACTCTTACAAATAAAAACAAAACCCAGACCACCTGTCTGAGGGCTAAAGGGGACAACCTCTAGCCTTTCCACATTACTTTGCTATGTCGAATCAATCCCCAAGATTTGCCAGAGGGTTGAGAATGTAGGATTTTGCTTTAGACGTCCTGCGATGTGCAAACACCTTTTTAAATAGGGGTTTTACAAAACAAACAGATGTCTCTGGTTGCAGTATCTTTGTAAAGCATTAAAAGCCTTGTAACTGAGCTCTAATTACGATTCCCTTAAGTAAGAAAAACAAACGAGAACTGAAAAAATTGTGATCGCCAGTTGTAATCGAACTGTATGTTTGCCTATTTAATAACCTGTAACCAGGTAGCGGACGTCTAGTAATTGACTTGGAGTTGACAGCTCAGCAATTTACCTCCACGTTGTGAAGCGCGGATAAAAAATCGAACATAACTGTAACTTTGTAATTAATTACTGTGTAGAAGGAGCGTTGAAATTATTTGGCCATTACCATTTAAGCTGACCATTTGAATATGCATTTATGTTGAAAAGAATGCGAACTTAATGTTTTAAAGGGCAGGTTTATATCATGTCTGTGTATGTGTACGCACTAGCAATGTAAACTAATCCTCTTATGAAATCACGCTCTCTGACCAACAACCCAATTGCTCTGGAAAACAAATGCTATCCAGGATAAAAGGTAAACCGTTACAAACGTAGAGAATAGTTGATATTACACAGTCGATCACTTACTTCGCTCTCTGAGTACGGAGGTATTCCAACAAGGCAAAAAGCAACTCCATTCATTGGACTGCTGGAATTGTTCAGCGGTAAACAGGAGTGGGTGATCGGCTGCCAAAAGTTGCAACAGAGGCAGGCTACAGTTTATGCATAAAGAACTGTTCTTCAGGAAATAAACTATGTTTTCGATCGGTGATGCCGTGTACCATTCACCTATTCAGCTTATTTCCTCTTAACCCCCTCTTTTCCGTTGTTTGTGCTGGTTGGTTCGATCCCCTCCTCCTCCGCCACCGCCAGACTGCATCGGTGCAAATCCCTCTTGTCGGCCTGCCTGTAAACTGAGTCCAACTGGATGGGGACGGTGTTGGGCAAATCTGGCTCCGTGTGTCAGCCCTCCATTACAGCGCCCTCTGCTTGCCATAAGTTTACAAGCCCCCTCAGGACATGAAAAAGAGTTCAGGTGGATTTGTTTATGATAGACTACTAGTAGCCTAGGCCATACGTGTCTGTTCGGAAACCATGACAAGCAGGAGTCGTGGGGGCAGGGGGGCGCATACCTCAGTGCCCAAGGCTGCTCAAACAAAAGCTCTTTGTACCCAGATAAACTGATAGACTTGCAGAGAAAAGACAAAACAGCTGGGCAAATTAAAAATGTTCATGTGAAGGTGAAAAGGCATAGTGCTTTGGAAAGATACCTAAATCACAATACCTCCCACATTGAGCCAGATGATTTAATGCCGGGAACGGCTGACTAAGCTGTATTTATAGCCTGTTCTGAAGTAGGAGAGAAGGCAGATGTCAAGTTGGGTGTGTATGAATGCACCCACAGGAAGTTTATTCATTAGTTTAACGGGAACAACAGAGGTTTTGTTCTGCGAACCAGCTGAACCTAACATGACATGAACTCCCGTCTTACTCCCCAACACCAGCCACAATGTCAACAATAGACTGCTAGAGAGACTATTGTTTTCCCTCAGACCTGTAGATCCGACGCTTAGGCAAGTTGCCACTAGAGAAGTGAACACAACCGGAGGCAGTGGTCCAGCCGGGACATACTTGGTGTACCAAAAAGATCATGTCTGTCAAATAAGGGGAAATAACAATGTCTTCAACATGGACAAATGCAGATTTAAATGATGTGACGAAAGGGAAGGTGAGGAGAAGGGGGAGTTGTAAAAAGCGGTGCGTTGGTCTGAGGGCCGTGGAGTGTAGGGACGTGGCATTTGGGTTCAGCTCCTGCAGAGTCTCAAAGGGGGCCCATGTGGCTACTATTACTGCAGAGTGTGGAGCCGGGGAGAGTGGTGCAGGGAGCCATGCGGGGAACGAGCCACTTCAAAGCGGGCCTGCCTGGGGGAAAGCAGACTGGAGTCATAGAGGAAGAATAAGCTTAGGGAAGGCCTCGGAAGCATACAGCTGCCATTAGCTGCCCAATCCAACTTGATCTCCATCGCCATTCTCCTTTGTCTGCTTTCTATCCCCCCACGCGACCTGGACTGAGACCCACATGGCCCACCCTGACATGGCTGCACTCATTCAAAGCAGCTCGCAGCCCAAAAGGTCCAACGCTTCGCTTTTACAATGACCTTCACTCGACTCCGATATATTCTCAGCCACGGTGTGGGGAGTTGTCTCAGGGATATTAAGCTGTGTGTTGTTGTTTTTTTTAAGACACAGCCCGAGTGGTCTGTGGAGTGTGGACTGTGGGCAGGTCCGTTTGAAGACCCAGTGCACTAGAAAGAGACCACAGACCCTGTGCTTAAGGTGGGAGGGCTGGGCAGATGGTGCTGTCTGGGAGGCTCTGTCACGTGGGTCCGACTGAGGGGAGAGGAAGGAGGGGGATGGTGGGGCGGACATAGGGTGTGTTGCACGGAGGTCAGGGCCGGGGGTCAAGGAGCGCGAGGGCTGTCGCAGCTGGTGAGCTGAAGTGTTCTCCGTGTCCCCTCTGACCTGGGGCCACTGTGTGTATCTCTGGGTAGCCCCTCTCTCTTTCCCTCAATTCTGCGTTTCCCTCTTTCTCTCTCTCTCTCTCTCTCTCACTACATGTGTTTTCTGTTCTGGCACTGACAGGAATAAATCACCCTGTGCTCCCACTCTGCTCTGGCTGGGGGAAGGATGAGACTGTCTCTCTGCCTTCTTCCTATGTGTGCGTTTCTCCACGTGGTCTTTACTCCTACAGGCGCGCGCACACACACACACAAACACACACACACACACACACACACACACACCGAGAGGGGATTTCATTTTGCCTGTCAAACCAGTAAAATGGCCCCTCAATTATGAATGGGTTGTAGTCCAAGGCAGAGAGTGTACGCCTGAAGCCAACTGTTCTCTTCCAGCACGGGCTCAGCAGGGAGATGTTAATTTGGAGGGTGCACTGTGTCACAATTACCATGATGAACCGAACACAGGCTCTAACGCATCCTTAAACCGGTGCGTTCCACAGAGTCTGGGGATAGGGACTGCCTCTTCAGTCAGTGAGACAGTCATGTAGACACACTGCCCAGCCAAGGCCCCCAGCGTGTTTGACTGAACCACACCCCGTTTGATAATGACAATGGTTGACATACTCTCATCTCTTTCCCTTGGGGGGAGTCGGGGGTAGAAAGTGGGGGGGTGGGTGGTCGAGTCTACAGCACAAAAAAAAGACAACCAAAGCTCCAGGTCATTACATAATAACGCACAGCCCAGCGCCTTGGGAAAACACGTTTACTCGCTCGACCGCGGCCCATCTCTGCTCCCTCTGGGCCCCGGCTGCCTTTATGTGTCGGGGTCAAAGCCCCTCCGGACTGAGGGGATGCCAGACTGGCTCATGAGGAACACCATGCCATCCCCACATATCCCTCTGAGCCTGTGCGCTGTTCCGTGTATGTGCACTGTTCCGTGCATGTGCACCGCGGTATGAGGGCAATCGATTCCGGTCATTCCGTGCTACCCGATATCTAGGCCTCCAATGACTCTCCGCATTTTCTCCCGCTTTCCAAGCGATTTCCACCCCTCCCGAGGCTTTGTCCTCCCCTCTTTCTCATCCTTTCAAATCACCTCTTTCTTCAGTCTACTTCCCCGCACTCCCGGAGTCACTTTGGCTTGTTTAGTTCGCCATCTATCTGCTTCCACAGAAAGACTGCACACAGCTACCCAAACAGCTTGTCTAACAGCGTCCATCTCCCTCTGTTTAAGAGAATTACATGAAATAACAACTGCGGTGCATCTCTCACTGCGAGGCGCTAAATGGACACGATGTTCAAGTCCGACTGAGCTTTGCCCCCCTCTCCCTCTCCCTCTCCCAGATGATTTAATAGAGGGAGTAACCGTCTCCACGAGCCCATCGTCAGTGTGATGATAGCAGCACATTAGCCCTCGCTGTCTCGGTGTGAGAGTGCAGCGAGCACGAGGGAGTCGTAAGCCCAACCAGTGTGGACGAGTTAACGGGAAGGGTGGGTCCGAGAGTTAATGCCCACTTGAGACATATTCATAACTGCTTTTATAAGTGTGTGTGTGCGTGTATACGTACAGTACACCACGCATGTACTACCAGTGCTATGTGGAGGCTGGAGGGAGTATGCTGTATGGCTGACAGCCTGTTTTTTTCTGGCTGGCTGGCTGTTGACACAGAGGCTCCTGTGGCACTCCTTTGAAGACGGCTGCTGTGGCTGGGGGGGGGTAGTGCATCGGGCTCTGACCCCGGCTTGCACGGATTCCACCGTGAGCCGTAAATTCCCCCGTCCCTGTAGGAGAAGGGGGCCCCCTCTCTTTGTCTGCAACGGACAACTGGCACGGAGAGAGGCAAACAGCTGACCAGCCATCACCCTCAGATCTACAGTTCATCCAGGGGGAAAGTTGCCCACAGGCCCAGTACTGTCTGTGGTAGGTTGTGCCTCGTCTACATGCTGACGGGCCCTTTCTGAGACTCGTCCCCTTTGCCGGAGCCTGTGTCCTCTTTCCTGATCCCGTGCCCCACCACTTCCTTCATCCCTTCCCTTTTCCTCCCCTCTGTCTTCATTCGGCCACCCTTCCTCTGCTGGCCGGCTCGTACCACTCTCCTCCCGTCCTCCCTGCCTCCTCCCCCCACCACATAGCATTGTAATCCCTCCGCAGCTGCTTCTCTCATTCTCCAGCGGCCATGCTAACTCCGACAGAGTGGGGCGGAGGTGAAGCGTGGCGCGGGGGGCTCGACTCGGACAGTCCCCCGTGTGTGTCTGTGGAGGCAGGCTGGAGTCAGCGCTCAGGCGCTGTAGGGCGCTGGGCAGGGTATGATGACGGGGAGAGTGACTCACCGAGGTCACCCACACACACACACACACACACACACACACATACACACACACACATACACACACACACACAGGGTAAGGCTGGCCGACGGTCGTGGTCTCCAACAGTGCCACCAGCCTCTGCTCAAGTGCCCCGCCCAAAGAACATCTAATATTAGCTTGAAGTGCGGCAACAAATCGGAAAATGTAAAAAAAAAAAAAAACTAAACATAGGCCACCGCTATTTCTGACACGCGTTCAGGCAAGCACAGTAGAGAGGTGTGTGTTGAGGCTGGTGGTGTTTCTGACTAGCCCAGGCCTTCTCACAGTGGCATGCTGATTAGACAGGCCCTGTGTTGGCGATAGAAGAACAAAGAGGGGGAAACCCCGTCAGAGTAAGACTTAGGGTTCTGCCAGGGTTCAGTTGTTACAGTCAGTCACCTAACCAACATGTCTGACCCCACTGCTGATTCAACTCTTCCAGGACTCCCGACATCTTCTTTCCTCGGAATCCTGCTGTCGTGATAGTACTCCAGACAGACCAACTTCTACATGAATCATATCCAGGCTATTCCACGGTTACTATTTATTGACTGTTTGTTACCATAAATGGTTGGCACACATTCTTCAAAAGACACCGCACTTCCCGAGCCCGCCTGTTCACAGTTCCCCAGCGCTGAGAAGCAGTGGGGGAAAACAAACAGTGGCCCACCATTTCCAGAAGTGCCACCGCATGCTTCCTTCCTTTGTGTCTGCCACTTCACACACCCACGTGTGTCTGCAACCTCTTTACCTTCACAGCGCCACTTCCTGTCTCGAACATCACTTCCTGGGGCGGAAGCCCACTCACGCTGACCCTTCCATGGGCGTACATGAATGGAATGCCTGAAATGTATCTAACAATGAGGGTGAGAAGTTACAGTGACCCTTAAACCATCTTGGGTCAAGATCTCACTATCTGACTCCACTGACAGGAATATGTATCTGTGCAGGAGGAAGTCTGTCATGATATAAAAAAGGTTGTTTTTGCCATGGTAATGAGGAATAAGAATAAACACAAGTTATGAATGTTTAAAAAAGCATTGGGAAGAAAACTTTATAATATATAATAATAATAACAAGAATAATAACAAGAATAATAATAAATATTGTACAGTACAGAAGTGTGCCGCTTTCAATATTGAATTGGACCAAGGAGAGAAGTTCCTTACAACATGTCTGATGTAACACAGGGATAACATTACATTATACTATGTTCTTTACATCTTTAAGGGGGTCACTCACACACTTACTAATCCAAGTATTTCCCCCGTCCCCAAAACCTAGTGAGAAGAGCTTGTCTAGACGTGGCCTTAGAGGAGGTCTCAGCTCTCCTCAGCAGGGGCTGTTTCACTGGGGGTCTTAGCTGTGCTTTGTTGAGAGCCATAAACACCCGCCCACCCACTGCTCCCCTCAGCAAAAACACACGTTTTTGCACTGATTCTAATGGTATGCTGTGCGCCTGACCTAATATCTTTAGAGCATCTTATAACACACACGCCTTGGTTATGCTTCGGGCCACATTCACGACCCAATGTTAGCTTAGGCCACCCCCAATGTCACTCACCCACGGCTTAGTGGAGTGTATTTACCCAAAACACTGACAAACGGTCAACAAGAGGGGGCAAAAGCCAAATCATCCCGAGGAAGATTACTTATTCTTTTCATTTAATAATTTACACAAATAGGCAGTAAAACCAGAATGAATTCAGTTAAATGAATAAACATCTGCTTCTCCGGACGCCAATTGTGAAGAGGATGACCATCTGCTCATTTTCTATAGCCACTAGCCAGATTTCCCTAAATATATAATCCATAATCCCCTCAACGTGGAAATGAAATGAGCTGCAGTTACACTACATGGCCACGAGAGGGCTGAGTCAAAGTGCATGGCTGGGCTCCTGAAGGGCTTGGGAACCGAGTAGGAGGTGATGTTTTCAGACCCTCCGCCAGATTTTAGAGCCATCTCTCCCTCAAAGGTTAATGTCGGGACTTAGCGAGGGGTTAGCGAAGCGTTCAGATGCACCGTGAGGTAACGTGAGCCTGCTGTGTGCCGGGGGTGAAAACAGCAACTGGACAGAGTTACATTTTTCAAGCCACAGAACCACCAGTCATGAGCACATGGAGCGGAGCAGAGAGCCCTGCCTGGGAGGATTAGCTCTATGGCCCGCCTGGGTCATTACACTGATTGATGCAGAGGCCGCAGAAGACGCAGGGCCAGAGAGGGATGAGGTGCTGCTGGACACGCACATTCATCTTTAGGCCTACGCGCCGCAGCCCACACAGACAGACAGCGCCGGCGAGCGGGCTAATTCAGGTGCTGCAAGCAAAAATAAAATCAATACTCCATTAAAGGAGTCTACAATGTTTCATCTGTCATGGACCTTCATAGCAGTATTGCACAGATAGATAAGTAGTGCTCTTTGGATGGGTAAATGGGCCAGGAGGTCAGTGGTCCATTGACCTACCAGGGGCGGTGCAGCTGTGGAGCCCCCTTAGGGAAGAGGGCTGCTTGGCCTGGATAGTTATCCAAGCAACGTGGCAGCAGAAGCAGCAGAGTCTGACAAGGCTGGCATCCTCCCTCGGGCAGCACCTGAACACAGCTGAGGGCAGTGCCACACTACTCCCTGCAACACGGCCTTCCCCATTAAGCACCAGAGTGGGTCAAATCAATGAACAGTGTCAGGGCAGGGTGGGGTCACCACGGATAATCCCAACGGAAAATCTGATCAGACACCGAGTGCACCAATAGAGCTTTGGATTGGCGGCAGACCGCAACAACCATCCCGTGCCAACCAGACCCATGATTACCCGTATCAGGTCAGGCAGCCTCAGCAAAGTGGATCATGCATGGCTGTCTCCTGTTTTATCTGTTCTCGATCAGCAGCCCTCTTCCTAGTCCATTAGCGCGCTCAACCCTGCCCATCTGTCACATGACTGATTCGAAGACAGACTCGATCCGACAGTCCTGGCCTTTGCCATCCCACTGACCTTAGACCCCCATGAGTTGTGACTAACCCCCCCTTCATGTCCGCTCCACGCTCCACGGCCTGTTGACCCCAGTGCGTTGTGGGAGAGGTCAGAGCAGTGCTGGAGAGCTGGACAGGAGCCGTTTACTTCCTGGAGACGGACGCCCTACTTTTGGTCCCGGGACAATCTGTCCATTGTTTGGCCTCAAGGCAGGGGTCCATCAACCAATTGGTTCTATCGCCTGCATGATAATCCGAGAGGGCTCAAATTGAGAGCGTGCAGTCGGCAGAAATACCTCCTTGCACGCAAAGACACACAGCCAGCATGCACTACTGTACGAGTCTGAGACATGACCTACATTATTTGAAGTCTGTGTATGTTGACAAATTGTAATGCAGGCTTGCCTCCGTTCCCGTTAACCAACGAGATTAAAGTTGCTAATTATAACTACATATGTATTACATTCCATCATTTGCCACACTAAAAGGCCTTAAATCTTATTTTGGCCCCTTGTAGTGGCATAGCATGTTTGAGCACTTCCACATCAATTCCAAAAGTGTCAGTCATGTTAATCTGTGGGCTGGCCTAGCTGTTTGACTGGTCATCTTTCAGGCCCTGTTGCTGGGGAACTAGGGTCAACAGAGACCTCCCAGTGAACATGTTTCATACACATCCCTGGAGACCCGAGCCGGTCTGGGCTAGGCTGCTGGCCTCATCCACTAACAGTTGACACAGTGGGCCTATCTTAGAATGGCGTTCCCCCGCCCCCGCTCACGTCTTGGAGGACAGGAATATGAAAGGGATGTGCCGCCATGTTCATGCTCTGTCTTTCACGCATTCCATAAACTGGGTCAGAAAGATCTCTAGCTTTCTCTCCAGGTCAAAAGGAGTAACAAATTCCTCCTCCCTCAAAGATTGGAGGATAAACAGGCTGGGCATGGGGGAGGTGGGGGTACATCACTGGGGTAGGGGACTGGGGGCAGGGTTGTAGATTAGACCACCTGTTCCGCTGCCACACACTCTCATTTCATCCCTTTATCTTTCCTGCTCTCTCTCTCTCTCTCTCTCTCTCTCTCTCTCTCTCTCTCTCTCTCTCTCTCTCTCTCTCTCTCTCTCTATATATATCTGTATATCTATCTGTAACTCTATAT
>JAVQIZ010151130.1:0-11152 GCA_036023535.2 Galaxias brevipinnis | reverse complement strand
CGCTGCCCCCACAGGAGGGAGACACGGCGGCGGCTTCCCCCCGCCCCGGCCCGGCCCCCCCCCCCCCCCCCCCCCCCCCCCCCCCCCCCCCCCCCCCCCCCCCCCGCCCCCCCCCCCCCCCCCCCCCCCCCCCCCCCCCCCCCCCCCGCCCCCCCCCCGCCCCCCCCCCCCCCCCCACCAATAACACTGGAGTCTGAGCTCAGCTGCTGGCAAAGGCCCTGGATTCTCCACTCATCCACTCACATCCTGGAAGAACAAGAGGGGAAAAAAAGAAAGGCAAGATTGAAAACAGACGCTGACTCTCAGTTGCTCTCTCTCTCTGTGTTAAAGAGACTGCTCCCCTTTTTTTGCAGCAGCAGCAGCCAAGCTTCAGCATTGAGACAGGGAGAATTCCCAGCGTCTCTCTTGCTGTGGCCAGGATAGGGCTGTGCTTGTGTTGATTTGTTACTGGCTGTTTTGTAATGCATATCTCGTTACATGGGATTTGCTGAAGGGTCCTTTGTTGAAGTCCAGCTGATTTCCTCTAAGACCTTATACTCTCGAAGACAAAAAAAAAACTGTGAACTGTGGGGTCTGCTGCGGAGCTCGGAGTCCATATTTTACCGGAGTCCATTGTGTACTTCTGCGTGATTGGGGGAAGTTAATGTGGCTGGTTTTAGAGATGCTATGAGATGTTTACTCCCCAGACACAATTTCTAAACCAAGCCCCAGGACAGAGGATCACTTTGACCCACCAGAGAGTGACTGAAGGAACAGAAAGGAAGTGTATTGGTTAAATAGTGTACCTACCCAAGGTAAGAGATAGACAGCGCAACTGCAATAACTGTTCTGTGGGTGTGTGTGTGTGTGTGTGTGTGTGTGTGTGTGTGTGTGTGTGTGTGATGTGTGTGGGGGGTACGTGGGGGGCTTACATGTGAAGGTGTTCATACATGTAAGTATTAGTGGGTGTGTGGGTGTGTGTCTGTTTTAAGCCGTTCCAACTCATTCATTACCTTGGTAATACATACACAAAACATTTATAATTAATAATATCTGATTTTGGGTGCGGATCAGGTTTTACTCTTTGTATCGTAACAGATTTTGGGCTTTGCATGGAGCTTAATGGGCACCAGGAATATAATGAACTTTTAAACAGTTTAAGAGACAGTCTTTTTACCAGAAGATAGATTGTTTAGGATCAGACTTTCCCTAACCCACAATTTTCACAATCATATTTTTCCAACACTTTTATTTCAGTCACAGAATTAGAATGCACTCATATATTCTAAAACATGGCTACATGTTTTGTTACAGATCAATCTTTCTGAAAAGGTTTTTTTTAATTAACAAAATGCGGTTATGTATAGGCCACAGAATGTTCCACATGTAGAGTAACAGCTCTCCCTTGATTCAATGTTTACCCTCTGGGAGATTTGCCATGAGCCACACCGTTTCACTCACAAATCAGCATATTCATCAAAACCTCAGCGAGCAAAACGCACCCTGGAAAATCCCATTGAGTCAGAGATACTCTCTGGTCTAATAATAGGCTACCAAGAGCATTTTACAGGGAATAAGACCATTTGAAGTAAAGCCATATTATATATACCTGCCTCTAAAATGTTATTATTTTTAGAGGCTTCTCGTGTCAAGTCACATTGACCATAGCATTTCCAAGTTGAGTGATAATCATCGTTCAGATTTAAATGCAAGGTCTCTGTCAAAGGCTGACCTATGAACGAGTATGTGTTTGCTGAACATTAGATAATTTGTTTGTGCTTTTGGATCCAGAACGCTTTCATTAAAGCTAATGTTTTGTTAATGCTAATCTTGCTCTTTGTTAAATGGGATTAGGTAAATACAATTGTGTTTTGTTTCTGCATCTCTAGGCAATGTGTTGCCACTGAAAAAATACTTGATTAGTCTCCAGGGATTTATTCTGATTCACCAAATTTCCGTCATTACAATCCTTCATGTGGCCTCGTCTCTTGCGCCTGCACCAACCCCTTCCCAAAAAAACACACATTGCTTCTTTGAGATGGAATTTCCTGACTTGGCATGCATGGTCAAGCTGTTAGATTCTTGTCTCTAAGGATGTTGGAGGTTTTCACTTCGGTGAGCGACTTTCACTAAATACTACACAGCCCTGTTGGTCTTTGCAGATCTCTCACAGGACAAGGGTGTGTTTTTTGAATTTTGGTTGTGAAAATTGGTAAGTGAGACTTGCTGAAGCTGCTCAATTGAACTTTCATGATACAATTCACCACAATTAGAGGAATGCTTAAAAACGTAGATTCTGACCAAAGGAGCAATGACTGGATAGAAGCTCAAAGAAGGGACGCTTATGGCTTCTTGTTCAGAGTATAAGTATCTCCAGGTTGTTGACAGTGATGTTGCGCTATCCTCTGAGGAAATGCAACTTAATTGATGAAAGAGTGGAGCGTTTGTGTGATTGTGTGTGTGTGTGTGTGTGTGTGTGTGTTTGTGTGTGTGTGTGTGTCTGTGTGTGTGTGTGTGTGTGTGTGTGTGTGTGTGTGTGTGCGTGCACTTGTGTGTGTGTGTGTGTGTGTGTGTGTGTGTGTGTGTGTGTGTGTGTGTTGCTTTTGGGGACTGTGTCTTAGCTCTAGTAAAACCTCAAATGAAGGAAATAGGGAGGGAGAAGGAGAAACCCAGACTCTCATTTCCCTTACAGTAAGTAAAGCACTGGCTCCGGTCTGGACCCTACCTTCTGTGAATGCTATCACAGCATGGACACCAACAAATATAGAGACGGACGGACGGACGGACGGACGGACGGACGGACAGACAGAGACAGACACAGAGAGAGAGAGAGAGAGAGAGAGAGAGAGAGAGAGAGAGGGGGAGAGGGAGAGAGAGAGAGAGATTGGTGACAGTTATTCAGATTGTTTTGTATCGTTCCATTCTTCAAATAAACTGTCTGCTGGTATGTCAGATTCAACCAGTTTTCTTGCACATCTAAAACATCTGTCCACTTTCACAGGCAGCTGGGTAACACATCATCTGTCTGGCTCTGTACATAGCGGAGTTGAGGCTCACTGTTATTAAAGTTAGTTTTAGCAAACTAACATGCAATTAATATGTGGCAACACAAATTACTGCATCTTAAATGATATAAAAATGTCAAATTAGACAAATAGTAAGTAAACAAAGTAAGAAGATCAACTTGCTGAGGCAAAAACACAAAGACAGCTCTTCATTTTATATGCACTTCCATTGGCCTTGGATGGAGTTAGCAGTTAGGTCATGTTGCTGCTTGCAGAGTGGGAGAGGAGTGCTGTCTCCACATGTTAAATCGGAGAGGGGGGATGATAAGCTTTAGTGTTTATTCAAAATGTTTCGGCAAACAAAATGGTGCTTTTTAACTTTACTCTTTGATACATATGGGTCATTATTTAGCCCCTCCTTTCCTCTCCTCTTCCCCCTTTCATCTCTATTTTGCAGACGCTTTGATCAGGGGGGCTAATTGTTTCCAGACTTTAACAAATCACCCCCCCCCCCACACACACACACATGCATACGCACACTCACACACACAAACGAACAAACCAACACACCCACTCACACACACACACAGACATAAATTCCTTAAAAAGCATATCAAACTGTGGCCGGCCTAAGCAACAACATAACTTGTAAGTTTTCTGCCAGTGTTTTACAGAACAATATCAGTAAGTTCAGACGCTATGGAGAAAGGTCTGTGGAAGGTGCTTTTTTTCGTAGGTAAGTCTTTGTCCATTTATATTCAGCTCATTGTTACTGTTACTGTATAATGTATACCATCTATAATAGAAATGTAAAGATTATTGTTGGCCACAACAACAAGCACATTAAAACCAGCTGTTGCTTGTATGCAGTGTGTAAATTGTCCAATGCAGTGAAACCTATGTCATTGTTTCTCGGCCCTGAAGCTGCAAATAGACTTAGCACATCTTGTTATACCCCTTTGGCTTAACCTGACTCATCCAACAAACGTGCTGCCATTTTTCACTTGTGTTCTTCAATCATTTGATTTGTGTTCACTGTTCTTACCATGCGTCAGGCTTGCTCCAGTGCTGTGCTGCTTTGAAGTTGAGCCCTAGTGCTACAGAGGTTATCCTCGCTGCTAACTCCTCCTTCACTGTGGTGTGCTCTGGCTGGGGTCGGGTCACCTGGAAGCTCCCCATGCAAGACCCGCCTGATGGAGTCTACCTGGAGAACCAGGGCACCAGCAGTGTTCTGGAACTACGGAACGTCACCTGGAAACATTCGGGGAACTACATCTGCGAGGAACCTTTCTCAGAGGAGACCAAGGAGATTGACGTGTTCGTGCCAGGTGAGACAAGGACACCAACGTTAGCGGTGTCTGAAGCAATAGGTTATGTTAGGAAGTTACGTCGAGTTAGAAACAGTTTCAGCTGTGATCTCATAGCACAGCGGGCACAAGAACACTGTAATTTGTCCATGCAGAAGGTGAGTGTTTTAACCTCCTACTCACTCACTCACTCACTCACATATGGACAACATGTGGTGCCTTTGCCCCATGTATATATATGTATGTGTGTGTGTGTGTGTGTGTGTGTGTGTGTGTGTGTACCTGAAGTGGGTGCTTTTTCTTCTCTTTGTCTTATTCCTTTGCCTACTCCTTAACCCCCTTGGCGTCTTTACATCGGTGTTCCCCATTTCCCCATCTCCCCCCACAGACCCAGAAGAATGGTTTGTCCCGCTGGTACCTGGAGTTGTGACAAAGGTAGGGGAGGAAGGTACCATCCCGTGTGTGGTATCCAACCCGCAGGTCAACGTGAGCCTTTTTGAGCGTCAAGACAGGGTTCCAGTTAACATAACACACCGGCCCAGCCGTGGGTTCACGGGGCCGTTGAAGGACAGCTCCTATTTCTGCAGCGGCACTCTGAACGGAGAGGAGAGGGAGTCCCAGGTGTTCTACATGTTTAGCATCATAGGTCAGTATGTCCTGAGTGATAGCCCAGAGCTTCATGGACACTAGCTGATTGTTCTACACATTTTATCACCGTTAATTTATACCCCTTTCAGTTATGTTTTTAATTCGAGACACTTACTTTTTAAATTCAGATTCTAGGGAGGATAAATTGTTGGCAATAATAGAGAGAATAAGAAATACAAACATTTTAGTAGAGGTTTCAAATTATACAGATTATAGATTATAGATTATGCAGAGTGTGTTTTTATTTATCTGGACTTGAGATCACATAAATGATAATGAAAAAATAATGGTAAAAATAATAGTAATTTTTTAATTACTTAATTATAAAGTACCTATCTTTCTTTCTTTCTTTCTTTCTTTCTTTCTTTCTTTCGTTCTTTCTTTCTTTCTTACTTACTTTCTTTCTTTCTGTATGTAGCCCCTAAAACCTTGTACACAGAGATGAGTGTATCGAAGACGGTGGTGAAACAAGGCGAGCCACTTTCAATCTACTGTACAGTCAAGGATGCTGACATGCTGGTCTTCTTTACATGGGACTTTCCTCGCAGGACGGTAAGAGGACGGGTGTATAAGTGTCTATACTGTCAGTAATATGTCAGCCTAATCCTCTTGGGAATTTTACCCTTCGCTTTCTTCATTCCAGGAGTTCGACCCACTGACAGATATCCTGTCCGATCAGATCAGTTCGGTGGTGACCATTAACAGCACAGAGCTGTCGGATTCTGGTGTGTACATGTGCACTGTGCAGGACACTGTTCAGGGGCTCAGCGTCTCCGAAAACATCACTGTCACTGTACTGGGTGAGTGGGCGTAAACAGAATCTCTCCTTGGCACTCACTCATGTGCTTTGCTCACTCGAGACACACACATACACACACTCACACACACACACACACACACACACACATACAAACACACAGGAACACAAAAACACAGACACTCATACTAAACGGGCCTACGCACTTGTTAAATGTCGGTGTAATTTGTTGATTGCTTAGTTGACTGTCGCTTCAGGGAAAGGCTATGTGGCCTTGCACCCAGTCACTACCACCAACATGTCTGCTCTGCTCCACGAGAGTGTGGAGCTGCTGGTGCAGATCGAGGCCTACCCCAAACCTCAGGTGGTCTGGTCTAAAGACAATGCTACCCTGGGAGGAGACACCGTTTCCGTGCGGACTAGAAAGACGGACGAGAACAGGTACCCAACCGCCTAAATAGCCTATCTCCTGATTTAGGATCACAGCTATATTTTACTGTTCACGATGTCCTGCCACTGTCAGAACACGGGTGTCACACAGTTGTCATTGAACATGCATGTGTGCATTCACTTTGGATGTCATATTCAAAGTCCCGTCACTTTGTTGTCCTTCTCATTGCCTGGCTGTTGCATACGCTAGACTATTCTATGGTCACAGATATTATGGGAGGCTGTATCCTTTTCATTCCTTACCATAGCTACCTGAGCACCCTGACGTTAGTGCGGGTTAGAATGGAGCAGAGGGGATTCTACACCGTTCAAGTGTCCAATGAGGACGAGCTCCAGGAGCTGACCTTTAATCTCCAGGTCAAAGGTGAGACTCCGTTTAAACTGTAACACATTGACACTGCAGAAACGCAGAGATGGTGTTTCGCTACTTAACTTTGTAGTCGATTAGACTGTGATCTATTTATGCTAGACCACCGCAGTAATGATATATAAGCATAACAAAAACATTTAATTTAGCTACCTCTTAATTTACAGTTGCTTTCTATTCATACACCACATGTTATTATTTTCTATTTTAATATGTCCACTTTGTTCAAGATAACCAGCTGTGGCGGATATGAAAGCAGGTCATCTAGACAGTAAAGGGCCAGTAGTTATGTGCAGTAATATGATGCATTGCTTCCTATCCAGCCCCTCCAAAGATCACCGACCTTTCTGACCAGCATGTGGAGGAGGGCCATGCTGTGCTGTGTGTGACCGAGGGTGTCCCCACCCCCACTGTACACTGGTATAGCTGCAGCAGCATGCACAAGTAAGGATCCACCTTCGGGACTCACAGCATATCCTACATGTTTGTTTTTCTGTGTTTACTATGTTGTGTTTTTATGCATGGGCTAGCACGGGATAATCCCTGATACTGTTCACTATAGAAAGCAAACCGATGACATGCAATGCACAACGAGGAATGCAGCAGATCAACTAGGCGCTTAGCCCACTCTTGAACTCAAGGGGGCCTCGTAGAGCTGGTGTAACTTGTTATGACCACAGTGTTTGGACCTCAGAGCGCTGTTGTTGGGGGGCAATGTTTGTCCGTCACATTCCGCTTCTCTCCTCAGCAAAAGGAATGGGTACTGTCAGTGAGGAAAGGGTCTATTTAATAGGCTCTGATGAGAAATGATAACATTCAGTTTCCTCTTCATATCACATATACAGTACCAGTCAAAAGTTTATCTTATGACCTCACACCTTATTTCATTCTACTGAATGCATTTAGAGTGAGGGTGTATAGTTATTACTGGGTCCTTTTATTTAACAAAGCAAATACCCGCATTTATGCCTGAAGGATATTCAAGACTTGGGGTTTCTAGACATGGTTTCCCTGCCCCTCCCCTTCTTAGATGTAGTAACAGCACCATACCTTGGAAGGCCCTGTCAGCTGACCAGGACGACCTGGAGGTCCAGGAAAACGTCAGCCATGTGGAGGCTCGGGGGGTCAACCAGGTATGTCAAGCAGGACACTCACACACACACTATTCGGAAATAGATCTCAAAAGATATGAGTGTTTGATTAGTAAGGGAAATGACAATGACACATGACCGTCCAACGCCAGGTGAGAAGCCTGCTGACGCTGCAGACTGTGGGATCTGTCACAGCGGTGCGTTGTGAGGCCCGCAATGAGAGAGGACGACGCGCCTGGGACATACGATTGGTCTCCAACTGTAAGAGCTTACAGGGGCACACACTGAAGAGAGAACCATGAGGATCACGGCTACTCTAGGTACATTGGCCATGTGGAAATACATATTTACAGTGAATCGTGCATTTGTGTGTGTGTGTAGCTCTGTTCTCCCAGGTTGCAGTATTAGCAGCCGTGTTGGCCCTGGTGGTCATCGCAGTCCTCTTCCTCATCATCCTCATCGCTCTCTGGAGGAAGGTGAGGATCAGACCATGCCAAAGACCACGGTCACACAAAACAATGTGACTCGATCCGTCCTGCCTTTGATTGTGGTAAAAACAACGGTGACATCTTTAGCCGCCTTGCTTCTCTCTGAACCGCAGAAGCCGAGCTACGAGACGCGCTGGAAGGTGATTGAGTCTGTGAGCCCTGACGGACTTGAGTACACCTACGTGGATCCCATCCACCTGCCCTATGACGCCGTCTGGGAGGTGCCACGGGACAGACTGGTGCTGGGTGAGGACGTGCAGTCGCGCACACACACACACACACACACACACACACACACACTCACTCGCAGATACTGACAAACCCACACACAAGCACATGTGCACAGACAGACAAACACTCTCACACACAGACACGACCATGCATTTATACACCTACACTACGCACTCGCACAAACACACACACATGCACACACACACAGGCAAGCACATGCTAATAAAGTCCCATTTTAGTGTTGTATGTTTAAACACAAGAATCCAGGCAGAGCTGTAACGTTACCAGTGTTAACACGTGACCACTTCTTCCTGTCTCTCCCCGTACTGTAGGTCACACTCTGGGCTCAGGAGCGTTCGGCCGGGTGGTGGAGGCTACAGCCCACGGCCTCGGCCCCTCCCAGTGCACCACCATGGTGGCCGTCAAGATGCTCAAATGTTTGTCTGCCAACCCCCCGCCCCCCACCCCCCCAACCCCCAACCCCCGTCATACTTCTATGTCCTACTTCCATTTGCCTTGCACTATAACAGGCAGTTCACCACTTCCTCCACAGCACAGTGTTTTACACCATAAACTCAGCATGCAGAGGCCCTGTACGCTACATTCAGGAAGTGTCCCAGCGTGCACTCTGTGTGCCTACACACGTACAATTGTGCTTTATTTTGTGTGTGTGACCCCCTGTAGCCACGGCCAGGAGAAGTGAGACGCAGGCTCTCATCTCAGAACTGAAGATTATGAGTCACCTGGGACCTCACCTCAACATAGTCAACCTGCTTGGAGCGTGCACCAAGAGAGGTATGTCTGGAAAACAAGACAACATCGGAGCGGAACGCAGTGACTTGCATCGCCGCGCCCAATGCACTTTGGTGACTTTAACGGGATTTTGCTTAACTATGTTCCCTTTATATTTGTATAGTAGAGTTAATATTAGAATAGAGCGACCGACTGTCTCTTTGTCTTCCGTTGGTGCCAATCCTCTGCGGAACAGGTCCCATCTTCCTCATAACAGAATACTGTCGCTATGGTGACCTGGTGGACTACCTGCACCGTAACAAACAAACCTTCCTGCAGTACTACGCTGACAAGACGCGCCGGGAGACAGACATGGATGTACACACGCAGAGCAGGAGGTACCCAAGTACACACTCCCCCTTTGAAAAAAAGCACACACACACACACACACACACACACACACACACACACACACACACACACACATTCAGAGGGAGTCACAAAACAAGTATTCACCTCTGTGTGTTGTATCTTATAACATCTTATAACACAAATGCAGACTTCCACTCTTTGATTCAATCATACAACAGAGGGTTGCTCAAACACCTATATATTGTCCTTTATGGTTCTCCTCCAGTGAGAGTGATGGAGGCTACATGGACATGACCAAAGAGGAGTCTCTGCAGTACGTCCCTATGCAGGAGCTCGCTGACAACATCAAGTATGCTGACATCCAGCCTTCTATTTATGAAGCTCCCTACCAACAACAAGGTGCCTGATAAGTTCAAAGTGTGTTTAAAATGGCTCCAGGCAAAGGTAGCTCCACTTGTAGACCAAGCCTTTATTCTTCGCCCCATTATATCTATACAAAACCCTAGGCTTATTTGACATAAAACGTAGCTTTTTCTCTACGTATGGCATTTATTTGCGTCTTTTGCCAATATTGCTATTGAGACTAATTGGATTAGGAAATAGGTCTGAAGACACCGGAAAGAGGAAGCTTCCCTTTGGCCTCTGATTTCTGGCACGCACACATGCTACTGGATAAACAGGGTCATGTGTCAACTCTGCATGTAAGATGACTAACAGAACATGGAAACTGAACTTAGGATCAATGAAAATCAATTCTAAATCCAAAAGGAATATGCTTATGAGACTATTTATATGAAGACAAAAGCTGAGTTTATTGACATGTTAGGATGCAAATACCAAAATCTTCCAAACCAATACAAACCTACAGAGAAAAGGAAAAGCAGATCTATTCAAAGCAAAATTCTTCAATGCCCTCTCCCACGTCCCTGCGCACTTCCCTGTACACAATCCTCCATTTAAAGTTTCCCCTCTCTCTAGGTCAGGAAAGTGGGGAGGTTTCCTTGTCCCTCAGCGACTCTCCTCTCCTCAGCTACCAGGACCTGGTTGGTTTCAGCTACCAGGTAGCCAATGGCATGGACTTCCTGGCTTCCAAAAATGTAAGAGTTATCCTATTCTATAATCAGACCTATTTGATTTCAATAATTATTAGGCTGTCATTGAAGTGGCAGGGGTTTCAGGAAAGTGTATCCCAAACATGAAATATAGGAATAGCATCATTAATAGATTGTTCAATAAGTGCTGGGTCAGACCCCCATTATTGTGCAAAAGTGACTGTTTTTGTGTTTGTGTGTGACAGTGTGTACACAGAGACCTGGCAGCCAGAAACATCCTCATCTGTGAAGGCAAACTGGCCAAGATCTGTGACTTTGGTCTGGCTCGAGATATCGTTAAGGACACCAACTACATAGCCATGGGCAACGTGAGTGTTTCAACCATTTGATTTCATATGTTTAGAAACAACAATTATGCATGTGACCCCCGATATGGCCTTATTGAACAGTGGTCACTTATTAGATTGTACCATGTAGCGCATGGATTAGGATATTGGAAGAGCAAATTGTGTTAAGTGATAACCGGGAAGTGGTTAATCAATACATAAACCATATGTAGGGTTACTGGTGTACTACTTCTTGTGTAAATTACTCTTTATCAATTTGGGTAGATTATCAATTGATTCATAAATCAAAAATAATAACCGATTAAGGTGATGAAGGGTAATTAGTA
>JAVQIZ010151129.1:0-13868 GCA_036023535.2 Galaxias brevipinnis | reverse complement strand
TGTGTGCGTAGGATATATAATAGACATAAGAAATGCTTGAAGTAAAATCTCAGGTAAAGATATTTAATTGGAAAACTTTCCATTGTGATGCAATAATTTATAATCATTGTACAGTAGCCCTTAAAACTATGCACACAGAAATGACTAAGCTTTATAACAACTTATTTAATAACTATTTGCCATAAAATGAAATAGAGCAAAGAAATATCAAAGTATAAATACTTGTATTATAGTTATATTGTTCTTCAGAACCTTGAGAAATGAGCATATTTTGTTTAATCTAAAAGCAATACAGCATTATAATTATTTAAATGACAAGATTTCAATATGTCACAATATGCACTTTATTTAGAGGCTTTATCCTATAAAAAATAAATATACAAGCTACTGCCATGATACCAAACTCTTGCTCTTTGTATTCTGTACAATGCATATCTAAAGATGAGATCCAAGCAAATAAAAAATTGTCACAGCTATATTGCATACATTGTTATCTCTCTGGAAAGGTTTTCTTCCCATAATTGCTGGTTTTCTTGGTTGACTTTGAGGTTAGGGCATGCTCAGTAGTCATCTCCCCTGCTTACTACTTCCTTGCAGGTGGGCCTGAGTAGGATGGTGTGCTCGTATTGGGCTGTGTAGCTGCCCTTGGTGTCACACAGAGGCGGATATGGGTCTATAATGCCAAGGTCACACAGGTTCTTCAGGGCCATCAAGTACTTACTTTCGCCCAGGCGGTCAAGCCAGCGCCGACAGAAGGCCAAGGTACCAAAATTCTCATTTATCACGTTCAGCAGATGCTTGGCTCTAGGAAGCCTACAACACAATGACAAATATTCAGGAGTGATTTAGTCAAAACCAAGTGTGTGCACTACAATATTAGCATCAACATGTTTTCCCCTCTATTCACAAGCTCCCTCAACTAGGATATAGGAGTTTAATTGAAGAGATTGATTATCTCTTAACTCTACAATCAATAATTTGAAGGGAGCAGAACTCACCTTATTGGCACATGGCCAACATTGAAGTTCTTCATGTAATGCGAGCACTCCATATCGTCGTGAACTGCTCCTCTCCCTGTGCTGCCAAAGGTCTCGATAGCGTACACCTCACCTTCCTAGGAGGACAATCAAAGACAAAAAAGAAAACAGACACTCTCAGCATTTAAAGGTAAGACTTGAAAGACGGTAATCCGACAGACATTTATTTAAAATATGTATCTTTATTGTCACAACCGTAAGCTAGAAGACTAAATCTTTATAATGACAATAATACAGTGAGGGAATAATATAATTGAAGGTCAATGACATATAGGTGGCCCTCAGGAGACATCTTTTTTTCACCCCTCCAAGTAAATTTATTCAGTAACTCAAGATGTCAATGGCTTGACATGTTCATTTGAGGCATACAATGGCAGTGTCCTTTTGCTCCTGTTGACTAGCTTCTGCTCCATCAATGTTCCACTCATTCTATCAGCGCAGAGGCGGGCTGCTGTTGGACTCCCTGTGGTATTAGCTGATAACACTGCGACACCCTCTCCCTGCACTGATAATCAGTCAAAGTGCTAGCAGCCCCACGGCACACCCAGCTGCCACTCCAGCAGTGCACTCTGATCGCACACAGGGTAATGGTCCCTGTTACACCACCAAACACTCTGGCTAAAAATACAACACTATCCGCTGCCATGTCAGCAAACTCCTTCTCTTTCCCCTCAACCGTACACAAAAACCCTGACTCAGCAACTTGCCAATTAAAAGGGTCGATTTCTGTCCAAATAGAGTTAAGCATTACAGCTGTGTGGGCATGTGCCGAGAGCTTGTGTGTACTGCAGGTGATATCAAAGGCAAATTAACGGTTATATCAAATGAGTATCAAAAAATTAAATCCTCTCTGAGCCTTTTCAGCAGCTTGGGTTTTATCAAGTGATTGCTACACGATGTGCCTGGTCATTTTGTTAAAGTATAAGTAAGACTGTATGGGGTGAGTTGGCAGCTAAAGCTGTGAACAGGAGCATATTCACACCCAGTTGTAACTCTAATCACCCGTGAGTTTTTCCTTACTCGTCATCTTCAATGGGCATTATTTAAAGTCAAGGTTAAAGAAAAAAAAGCTTAATTTCTGATGCACTGCTGAAAAGATAGGAGGAGAACAAAAGCTTCTTTCTAGATTTCCGTCACAATCCAACAAAGAAACCGGTGTATTTTGTTTTAGTCAAATTAAGGACATATTGCATAGTACTATGTCTTATGAGTGTGAGTTAAAATGACAAACCTCCATCCTGGTAGCCTCCCCACCTTTGACAATAGGGACAGTCTTGCCAGAGTGGATTCTGTACTGTCCAATCGAGTGGCCGTTCAGATTCCTTATTGGCTTCACTAAAGAAAACAACATGTACAATCTGTAACTATGAAACTATGTTTAACCTGGGAAAAAACACAAAGAAGGAATTACTGAGTGCTGGTACCTTGGTATGTTTTACCATCAATCTCGACTTCGTATGACTCCATGACCTCCTGAATGGTCTCGCCAACATCACACAGGCGTACGTCAATCCCTGCAAACTGAAACAGTACGGTGTATAGCACAGGTAAAAAGCCTTATCATTCTCTGATGGAAAAAATGGGAGGCATCCATGGCCCAAAGCACGCATGTTATTTAAAGAAAGCATTTCACTTGGTCCGAAAGTAACAACTGGTGCTACCTTGATGCCTGTGTTGGTAGCATCTCTGACGGCCTCCAGTAGCCTATCGTACTTCGGATTGAAAGTGACGGTAAAGGCACAATCAATTATTCGACCTAGAGGACCAAAATATTCCTGTTAGTAATGTGCAGTAGGTTGTAGTATGCTGCTGTATTGTTTGAGCTGGTATTTGCAGGAAGCACTCTTTTAATCTTATTGTATTACTATTTTATTTTATTTACACAGGGGTAACCAACTGAGACCAGGTCTCTTTTCCAGCAGTGGCCTGTTTAAAGGCATCTTACTAACGGGGTTGTTGTGATTGAGAGGTATTCATTGATAACTGTCTTGCAATTACAGTCTTATGTATCATCTGATGCACTGGTATCGATCATGACAACACACTTATCAAAACAACCCTCTAACCGTTGATGTGTGTGCCAAAGTCAATCTTGCAGACGTCGTCATAACGCAGCATTGTGAGGTCACCGGCATTAGGGGTGTAATGGGCAGCACAGTGGTTGATTGAGCAGCCGGTGGGGAAGGCCAGACCTGCCTTCAGGCCGTTCTCTTTGATCAGACTCCTGGAGCAGTCCTCTAGCCTTTCGCTGCCAATAAGTACAGCACAGTACACAACAGGGACCACAGTGGGAACACATGAAGCATACATAATGCAGCTTGAGTGGACACAGGTTAGCCTAAATAATATGTGTTGTCGGTCCGGGCCACTGATAGCCTAAAGCGTGTCATTTATTTAAATAATAGCTCCTGCTTTGTCTCTCCTGACACATTTTATTTTGCTTGAATTTAATTTTATTCCATTATTAGTGTATTCCAGAAAGATTAAAAAGATAAATGCAGGTGCTTAACAAACTGATACCTGAACGTATTCAGTCACATGTCACAAATGAAAGTCCTTGTAAAGTCCTTGTAAAAAGAAGATTACTCAGAGAATCAGTCACCTAATACAGCAAATATGATTAATAAAAATGCAAAGGATATGACTACAGTGACGTAAATGTGGCAAAGGGGGACATTGGTAGAGTGTAGTATGTGCCTCACCAAATGTCAATCATGGTCATGCCTGGTTTGATCCAAGTCCTGACGTATGTGCGGACCTGCCGATGCGCCTCCCCAGCCTGCCTGAAGTCACTCCACATCTCCTCATTGGCCTTGTCCAGCGCGCGTTTCTCCTCGTGGGTGGTCCTCCATGCCGCGCTGCGCCTGGTTGGGGAAGAAAAGGTTTTGGCACAGGGAATTAATGTGCCTTATGTTCTCTTCATGCAAATGTTTATTCAAAGTAGATGTAGAAGTAGATAGTTTAAAGGTTTTGAGCTTCAAATGGCTAAGTATGAACTTAACTGTGTCTGACAACAACATGCAACCGGCAACACCACTGTGATTTGTTAAGTTGTACAGTAAGAATAAGTGGAATGTGTCATGGCCTAAATGAGAGAGACACGACTCACTACAGTTGACTAGTGCAGAGTAGGAGAGGGGCAATGTGGAGGTCACATACCCATCTTTAGATGGAGAGTATTCACACTCTTCACCTTTAGGGAAAACACCATTTGGATAGAGCTCACAAATAGGAATAGTGGGAGGGTCAGTCTGTCCCTTTGCTTTGCCCCAGATAGCGAGGGAGAGAGAAGGAGAGCCGAGACAGACAGAAAGGACAATAAAAGAGATATGTTGACCTCTTTTTACATAATTTTTTTTGTCTCCACTCTAGACAGTAAGCAGTTGCTTCATGAACAGGTGCCATTAGACATCTTCCAAAGCAAAGTAATCAGTGTATGTCACCAAAATTTGTTGATTGAAATTATGAGCAATAAAACACTGTCCTGGCGCAATGACTAAAGATAATAAAAAATAGACATTCGTAGGCATTATAAGATCAAAGAAACTCACCTCCTTTCTTTTTCTTTTTCTTCTTTTTCTTTTTCCCTGGTGCATTCTCACTTTCTTCTCCATCTGTTGACAACATACTTCTGTTTCAATCCATTTGAGGAAAACAGTGAGAAACATCGATAAAGCCCAGGCACAATTCCCAGTGCATTGAGGCAAATTTCACTCCTGTTTCAAAGTAGCTGAGTTAAACAGAAAGATCTGGGGGCATTTCAGATCAGCTTAGCACTATTGTGACTACAATGAGTATAGTGAGAATGGTGAAAGTGAGGAAGAGGAAGAATGGTGCTTGAGGAAACATACCTTCTTCTCCATCGTCCTCCTTGTCCTCCAGAGCTTGCTGCTCCAACTGTTTCCTTACCTCACCAACACCTCCAGTGGTGTCTCCATCCCCCTCAGCCATATTTGTCCCTGCTGCAAAGTCATACACATACACACGCACACACACGCACACATGTGCCCACACAAACCGTGTGAGTGCACAGTTCTGAGTCATTTTGCGAAAGTGCCCCTCCATTGTGAACAGACCATGGCAAGGACCATGCATAATTTGTTTCTATACCTTTCTAATCAATATCCCCAAGGGCATATGTACCTTGCAGCACTATGACATTTCAGCACTGATAAGTCAAGGCTGTGTGCGGGCAACATGCACAAGTAAAAGACCCAGAGCCCATGTTGTATATTTAGGCAATGTCTACTGGTCAGTCAGTTTTGGCAAAATTTTTGTTTTGTATAAAACATTGTATAAAACAACATAAACAATTATTTCAATAGAGTAAAAGATTATTGGTCTAATAAAAGGAACACATGTTTAACATTTCGTAACAAACAACAAAAAACTGGCAATAGTTTCTTCAATCTAATATTTATATTGCAATTATTCTTTGAAGTGACAGTATTTCCTATAATCTTCCAAACATCTTTACATTTGAAAAGTCCTGGCCGTCAATGGGGGCCATCTACATCCAGGTTTGTGACAGCTGGGACTGGAGTCCACTCTGACAGGTTCAAAAGTCCCCTGTCCCGCATATTTGATCCTTTAACGAAAGGCACCAAGGGACATAATATTGCGCTATTTTCTAAAGGTTTGTTTCACCGCTAAGCCATGCATCTCACCTTGGACTGTAGCTTTATGTTTTTTCTTTTTTCTTCTCTTTTTAAGAACGGATTCGGAAGGCTCCGCATCCTCTTTGTAATCGTTTAAGACGTCCCCATTGAGAACTTCAGGCTCTACTTCATACTGGGGCTCGAGCTCCGCCATGATCAGAGACTGAGATGAAGTGACGCATAAGCTGCTGGGAGCCTCCAGTGGCCAGCGAAGAAAGTAAGGTGGAGGCGGCTGGACTCTGCATGAGATATTAGTCAATTTCTGAACGACAACTTGACCTGAATAATTAAAGACATTCCTATGTTTTGGGGGTGTAAAATGTTGCTTTTGTATGAGAAAATATTATTGACATCCAAAGAACACTTGAAAAAAACGGTTTTAGAATTCAAAAACACTGCTTATGGGAACATAATGTCCTCAGCAAATTATCTGTAAAGGTTGCAGTGCATGCTTGAATAACCACTTTCCCTGTGCACAAGCACAGTTGTCATTCAATTATGTCCTTGCTGGCTGAATCTCAGGTTACTGCACCCTGCGCACCTGGAACAGTGGCTTGTGTCACATTACTTCTGTTTTCAAATTACTAAGCGCTCGATCCCTAAGCCATTTTATCTAAACAATCTTTCAGTGGGTGTATCGTAATTGATATGGTTTTAGATTGTTGCCACGGGTAGATCATTTAGGGTGCATTTAGCAAGGCGCTGCACAGCATAGTATCTAAGCAACAAGCCGACAAACTGAAAGTATAAAGGTTTTGCTAATATATGGGAGAGGTAAGAGAGTTGGATTGCTGGCCTGTAAAGACGTTTAGGAATTTGTCCAAATCGTGGATTTACAATTTGGATAACGATGACTTCGCCTCTTACCATTGGGGACTTCAAATATGCACCATTGTATTTCTTTGACCAGGTAATAAAATGTACCATGGGGAGCGGCGAACAATACTGGAAACAATAACACAATAATACCCAAATTGTTTACCTTTTTCAGCCAAAACGAGATAGAAGTAAGTGCACCAGAAATAACCTTCTACATTTTGATTTGGGAAATGAAGGCACACGCATTGCTACAGTTCAAAGGTATAGCCTACTACTTTTTCTACAATTACAACAAACATTTTGTTGAGTGCAATGTATAGTTTGGAAAGTGTTTAAATGAGCTAA
Source organism: Galaxias brevipinnis (assembly GCA_036023535.2). Classification (NCBI taxonomy): domain Eukaryota; kingdom Metazoa; phylum Chordata; class Actinopteri; order Galaxiiformes; family Galaxiidae; genus Galaxias; species Galaxias brevipinnis. Next base: position 7,009 of record JAVQIZ010151129.1, on the reverse strand, counting down.
AGGCTGTATTGAGTTTACTCTGGGATAAAATAAACAAAATATTTAAGTTTAAATTTAATTCTTAACGTCCACAGTTTTCATGCATGTGACACTGATGACAACGTAAGCAAAGAATTGAACAGTGAAGAGACATCACATAAATTACGCATTGAAGCAACATTAGAAGGTAACCATGAAATATCCATTCATGCCAAAGGCACCACAAACATCATCAATGAGAGATACCCACTTGCAGTCACAGCCGAGGGTGCGGAAAACAAGAACCAAATTGATGCATACAAGTATGTAGCCCCTCACTTGTTAAGTGAGTTGGCGGTCCTGCTTTCAGAATGCGCCGGGAGCGAGGACGTATGCGTTCCGCACGGACTTGTCAACGTCCTAAATTACTCGTGGAGGGATTTATCCTCCGATGCAATTTATGGGAAACGAACTTCCGAGTTGGCTGCTGGCGAGGGCGTAAAACAATCGAAGTCCAAAGATGTACCAAACTTTGACAACACACCTAGAGTAATGGTGGTAGACGGTCCCAAAAATACCAAGAAGAAGGACTCAGTTGTGGAAAATGTTGGACCAAAGCAAAATAATATAATTCTCTATACGTTGCGCAGGAAACCATCGATTTCCAATACAAATAGAGGTTAGTCATGAGTCCAACCTGACGTGCTCCTGCAGCCTTGGGCCTGAGATTCTCTGGCTGCAGTATCACCATGACTTTATTTCACCCATCCAGAGTACACCAGACCTTGTCAAAGTGTTTTACAAGGTTCATTTATATTAAAAATGACAGTTAAGGATAAAAGAAAGTTGGCATCTGAATATGTCTGATGGTAGTGGGGTTAACACAAGCCAGATAAAAATCATTCAACAAGTTAATTTCACAAATTGGCTGTATCCCCGTTGCATAAATGTCAAGTTTCCTTGAAGTTATTTAAATTAGAATAAAGCAATCATATTACATCCCCACAGCAAATGCTCCGACTCTCAGCTTCTCAATTTCATCTAAAACCTGCAAAGAACAAGGTAGAGCACACACCTCAATTCTCACATGTTCTATTTTAAGTACTATGTGTGCATAGCTGCCTTTCAAATTATCAACCACCTGCTCCATACCTGTTGGACTAGGTTGGATTCTTCAGCCGAATGAGCTTGAGGAACCTCGGTGGACCACTCTTTATCAGTGGGTGGTAGAGAGGCTGCAGATGGCAAGGATCTCCATGTCGGTTGTTTACCTGTTCTTCATGGCTTGAAAAAAAAATCAATGCAGTGTGTCCCCAGCCTGTAAATTAGAAAATGTTTACATTTGTGTGTCCATGTGTTGATTTGTGGTAATTCCTAACAACAGCTACAATTTAATCTGATGACAGAAAATTGCAAACAGCCAAACAAGCAGAGCAAGGCCTGGACAAACCACTTATCCTCCGGTGCTATGGAGAAGTCACGCCATATGTGAAGAATAGGAAGACCCCAGGGAAAGCCAAGCCAGTCACTCTTTGTAATGGGTTGCCCAAAATACCAGAGATAAAGCAGGAAGATAACTCACAAAATAAACTACACTGGAGAATAAATGACGGTTCCTCCTTCATATAGTATCCTTTGTGTCATTGATTAGTCATTTATGCTCTATAACCATGGTAAAGGCCACATATACTGTAAGTTTGACTATAGGCCTGTTGAGATAGAAATGCTAATGTTAGGAATTTACATAACAAATCGATGGTTTGTCAGCAGAACATTTATTGTAGTTTTATAATTTATCGTTTAAACCTTAACCTGCCAAGTTACTCATCTGGTAACATTGCTGTGTGCCAGAGCCATTCCATATTGCCCAGTGGAGGCTTCTACACAAATGTCTTCAGTGACAATGCCTCACCGGTTATTGTTGCTAGCATCACTGCATTCGGACATGGCACTGTCACTCACCCTGTCAGGTAAGCCTATAGCAACTTATTCACTGAAATTTTTTTTGCCATGCAAGTATGAGTGTCTATGCAAATATGAATGCTATTGAATAATTATGATAAATGATGCAGAAATTATTTAAATTACAGTGGCATGATTATAGCAGTGTGGGATCAACGTGGTGGGCTCATTTGTGACCCAAATGGCTCTGTCACCACCAAGTGGACTTGGCCCACCGCTGCTGGCCTGAAAGAGAAGATCACTGTACAGGTAGAAGTCATTTTATATTACCGTTCATGGGATATTTCGTATACATATTAAAATAAAGCACAGAATAGATTTTTAATTTGTGGCGGACGAGGAAGAGTGTTCTCTCCTTTTTTCTGTTGTCCTAAATCCTTAGTTTTTTCGAATTAATAAAAATGATGAAAGCATGTTGTATGATGTCGTCATCTGTCAAAGATAGTGGATACAAGTCGGTTTATTTTACAACCAGTGTTTGTAACCCCCTGACCATTGACAAGGGCATTGAAGAGGATTAGGTCCCAGAGACTCTATCATGTGATAGTCTGTATGAGATCTGTCCATGTGAGGAGAGAGAACAACAAAGCAGGGGATCTGGGGCGTGACGTGTGACCCACTGGCACCCGGTGTCTAACCATCTCTAACAGCACCACCATATTTCAATTACATTCTGTTTGCTCAGGAGATTGGTAGGTAATAAAAGGAGTGGGGAGGGTTAGGGCTAGCTAACATCTATGGGCAGCCAAAGTCATACATTTAGTTAGCGTATACCTTTGCTTTGTATTATTGGTCTACGTTCTCTCCCCCAAATGCTATAGTGATATGTATAGTATATAGAATATATAGTATATATATGTATTGCCAGGTATCGGATCAGATATCAGTGAAGCTTGTCAGTGCCAACACTGCCATCCTCTGCTTTACTGCTCTGGGGGACAGTGTCCAGCTGCCACTTTCTGCCCTGCCCAATGTGATCCATCCGAAGGAAACTGTGAGAACACCTCCATCAGACACTCACTATCTACTTGATAATATGAGAACTAATGTTGGGACTGTATTGAAAATGCCTTTTGATAACGATGTCTGTTTGATCTCCAGGCGTACCTGCGGACCGAAGGAGCATTCCACTCACTGACAGCAGGGGAGCTTTCTCTGGCTAAGAGAAGGAAACCTCAGAGTCAAATCGTAGAAAGAAAGAGGGCTCTGCAGCTGAAATGTGTATGTTTTTAAGTACAGTCTGTATTCAAGTTAAAGGGCCCATAATGCAGACAATCATACATTTTTGTGTGCCTCTTTAGTGTCTATGAAGCAAAAAAAAAATAGTAGAACACAAATTATTTTTTTTGTTAGTTATTCTAGGATGCCACTTTCTCCCCTCCCAACTCACATGCTGTTTTCAGAAGTGAACGCGAGTTTACGCCCATCGCTCATTAACATTCATTAGCTGAGTTATGTTATTGGCTAGGGATAGTAACATTTCACTGTTGTCATGGCTGCGGCCGGAGTAGCTCGACCTTACTTATACTAGCCTGAGTGTGTGACTGGTCAATTAGATTGACTTCCATTTTCTACGTCACAAATTGCTGCGATTCAGAAGAGCTTCTAAAATGGGGTAGATGTGTTGTCAGAGGTGCGCTAGAGAACATTCACAACACTTTTACTTGAATTACTTTACTTTAATTTAACTTTTTCATGTTGTTGGTACAAACCCTCTGAGTGATTAAACAGTGCTAGAAAAATAAATGTTCAAAATCTTATATTATGGTACATTATGGTCCCTTTAAATAAGAATGCATATGATTGTTTTACATGGCATGTGCTATGTTTTTCAATGGATACCTTTTTTGTACTTGGATCGTGACACTTCTTGATTCACTAAACTAAACCTAACCATAAGTATACACTGAACATAAACACACAGCTATTGTATGTAACTATCTGTGTTTCAGTACCATTTTTGAAGTGTTCTTTCAGTGTCAGGATGTCCTACAGATATTCAAAGCGGTGGAAAGGTTAGAGGAGCAGTCCCCCTTGTGGAGAGGAGGCTGTGCCGCCAGGGATCTAAAAAGACTCCAACAACGGATCTGGAACATTGTGGATGAATGGTTGGAGCTTTACCGCATGGCTACTGGTACAGAGAGGCAGAGAAGGGTTTCTTATGGGTCCCTATTAGAACAATGCACAGAAGAGCTTTTCCAGCAGACTTACATAATTATTGCATATTTTCAAACTGTAGGGTTGTTCTGGTAGACTTTAGATAAGGACCTTGCTGTTATTAAACTGAGTAGCTTACATGCACAAAACATGTGAATATGCCATGGTTAGATAATTTAACAAGTGGCTAAATAGTAGATCACTCACTGGAGTAAACACACACAATTGAACATAAGAATAAGAATATTGTTTGTGGTCCCTTCAGGATTCTGTGAGATTTTGAAAATCCAAATTACAAGTTTTTTAATTGGATCTTTTTGACAAGCCCTTGTTAGTTCTAGAATATGGGTATGCGGCTTTTAAGTCCTTGTTTTCACAGTTAAGTTATATTAAGGATAACGCTTTGCGCTGCTTTAATATTTTACCTGGATTGCAATGACTGTGCTACCCATGTTGGCCTCTCCATATAATTGTTGCAACGGAACATATTCTTTTTCACATTTAATGTTATGAATACCTTGATAAGCCATAATCAATTTTAAAAAAACAATGTCCGATCACCGAACCTGAGAGCATGTAGCCTGGAAATCACTAAGAGGCTATTGAGGTTTATGCTAGAGAAGGTGTGCTAACTGTCACTGTTGTGTGTCCATATGCCGTTTCCACCTCCTTCTCTCCTTTAGGTATCAAGTGTCCTGATATAGAACGAATGCCAAACGGCCAGTCGAGAAGCAGGTCGAAGGGGGAGGTACAGTCAGCCATGCCTCCGACAGACCCAGGGCCTGTGCTAGAAGGCAGTACTCCAGGTCAACCTGAGGGGAGCAGCACACTGCTCCAGGCCCTACCCAGACATCTGTCTGCCCCTGGAGACTCCCTCCTCGGCTCCTCCTCAACCCTGTCCCAGTAGGTTAAGTGTGGTTTAGTAATTGCTTTTAATGGTCAGAATGATTCAGGTAGGCTATATCTAAACCAGGTAACACCACTGCCAATATTCTACCTCCTTACTGACTGTGAAACTAGCATTTGGCATGAGTTATAGTTTTCATACAGCAGATTTTGAAATCAAATGAAGTTATAATCTTTAACAAACTCCCTAACTTTTAAGAGCAAATGATGTAAATGAGTGTAATAAAGAGGAGTCGTAAAGCACACAGACAGGAACAATGCAAGTTCACTACAACATCAGACTGGAATAAGAACTATTTGCAGCAAAACAGAACAGAAGGTTATGATGATCTTATGATTTGGTTATGATCTTATTTGATTTGGTACGTTTGATGCCCCCCACAGTTCACTGATGTTTCCAAAAAGGATAGCCCTCCAACCCCCTCCTGCAGCTGGCTTTCCCACTTCCAGCATCTCAGGACCCTCCAGCCCCTGCCCTGTCCTGCTGAGAGCTGCTCTCCGGGGGGAAGACATCCGTAGGCTCTGTCGCTGCAGCTCCAGAACCATGCCGCTCCTGACGGATGTGGAGTACAACGCATTCATTGCTGGCCAGCCACCACACAGTGAGCAGATCCTAGTGGTGTGTGTGACTCCACAGCGCCAACCGCTCAGTCCACACATTCACTCCACTGAAGATGTGCTGGAGCAGCTATATGAGAGGAGGAACAAGAACAGGACCATGCCTTGCACCCAGGTTGGATTGTAAATCATTGTTCGCTATAAGTCCAGGTGGACCTCAGCACTTCTACACCCACAGCCATATCTCTTATCCAAGAAGGTGTTTGGTCCTCCCACTCTAGACCCGCCTTACAACAGCGGCAAGGTCGTAACACTGTAACACACACACACACACATCGCACACACTGACAAACACGTTGATGATGAGTGCATGCATGTGTATATACAGACAAAATATACGCATGGTTGCATGTGTTTACACACAAACACAACCACACACTGTCGTTTTTTGTTTTAAATCACACATACAAATGTGCTTGTGCATACACACACATACATAGACATATGATGACTTTTATTTTGCTTCATTACAATAACACACACACACACAAACACACACACACATACTAAAGACATACATTTTTCACAAAGATCACACTGGGCACTGTAACACATCTTGGTTTGTGGCTGACGCTCTGTGTCCTCAGTGTCAGCTGGACTCGTTCCGCCTGGTCAGGTATGAGATGTCCACAGGAAGGATGTGCTCAGGACCTCACAACACCCTGCTGCTACAGCGCCACAACGCTGCCCCCGGGATGTTCCTGGTCAGTTAGCAAGCTGGTATCCTGGCTCCGCTCTGCATGTCGTATTCACGTCCTCCCTTTAGGTGGCAGCATGGATTGTATGAGGAAAGAGTTGACGGATGACACCTCAGCAGACTCGCACAAGAAATGGGTTCATATGTTAGAAGATAGCCTGATAGGTTATGTGGAAGAACAACACACAGAAAGCCTAAATATATTATGTATCTTTTATTTCCTTAATAAGAGCAGTAACTTGCAGCAAGTTATATTATATAGTATGTATAGTATTATGAGTATATTTCTAGACATCAGATAAATGGTATAGTAAGACAAAAAGTGGCCGACACACAAGATTTTATCGACAACTTAGAGCTCTTCTCTGATTCGCGCATAGTGACAACTACTATGAAGTCAGACAGGATATTCAGGTCCTGGATTTCTGAAAAATGGAGAAAAAAAAACGACTTCTGACGGCTGATGTGGCTTGACAGGATGAAGCTTTGGGAATAACCTATTTCCCTGTAGCCCCCAAAAAAGAACAGATGAGAACATCAGTGGCAGGTCAGGAACGTTATAGAAAAATGGAATGGATGTTAAGATTCAACTTGAAACTAGAAATGCATTTCCCTGCGCAAATGCGATGTGATGCATCGCAGTTATTGGACTGACCGCCTTAGCGCGCAGAACCTACCCCTGCAGCACAAGCGGACTGCGGTCCAAACCCT
>JAVQIZ010151124.1:0-19459 GCA_036023535.2 Galaxias brevipinnis | reverse complement strand
GAGAGAGAGAGAGAGAGAGAGAGAGAGAATTAAGGATGGAAAATAAATATTTATATACATATACTGTATATTCACTTGAATGAAAAAAATTGTCCTAACCTTTGGCTGGTACTGTATATTTAAATAAATAAATAAATAAATAAATAAATATTAATATTTTAAATGTATTTTATACATAATCGGTGGTAAACACATCAATTGATTTATGAATGAGAACATCTTATAATATAACTCACTGTGTACTGCCGCAGTACTAGATACATATACTGTATTATCATGTCAGTAGTGTTGATGGTGATGTGTTCTTTTGTTTGTGGGCAACAATGTTCAGTGTCTGAGGACTTGACAAGTTGTGCACACCCTCATGTTCACTCTGCAATACAACAGACACATGCATAACAAAATGTTAAAATACACAGTGTTCTATCTTTGCTTTGTCATCAGACCAGTGTTAAACAAATGCTCCTCATTGATCCCCTTCAGATTTCTGATAAAGTGGACCGGGTCGTAGAATGTCAGTTGCAGACTCACAATGACAAGATGGTTACCTTCAAGTTTGACCTGGACGGGGACAACCCAGAAGACATCGCTGCTGTTATGGTCAGTTGCCCCTTGCAAACTCATTGGTCATTCACTGGTAATCAATTAATTAACAGTGCCATTTACTAATAACCGAATACTTGGAAGTTTAGATGACATACGTAACACAGCACATTTACTTGGTTACCTATTTACAAATGTTAGATAGGGTCAATATGTTTTAGAGCGGGATTTTTTTGTTACAGGTAATTGCGAATTGCCGGCTTCCGGCATCCCCACAATCAAGCATTTTTTTAAATGAAAGTGGCCTACTCTTTTTGTTGTATGGGTATAAGTGTATAACCCCAGAAACATGATTATCGGTGCGTCCAAAAAACATTGCAATGCTGTCAACAATTGCTATACATTAGCAATACCAATATTGTCATACTACACATCCATAAGAGATAGAGGCCTACAGTAGCTATTGGCTTATCTTAAGGGCAGACACCCATATCATACCCCAACAGTACAGACCATACGTCCGACTTCAAGCTAAAACTCTCCTGTTGGTCGTTTCTATGCCTCACAGATAGCATATCTCACTTATTGGGAAGTGAGTGACGCAGATAAGCAGCTTGTCACATCTGTCATTTAGAGTTTAGCTCTGTCTACTGAGACTCTGTCGTGAAGACGTATAGTTGAGAGAGCGAATATGAGACAGACATGATGTGGTCCTGTGTTCCTGCCTCTCTTGGCTTGCTGCTCTGTGTGCTCTAAATGTGCTGTTTATTTTCCAAACGTGAAATACAGTGGGCTTTTGTTTACTCGGTTTTGGCACAGTGAGGGGCAAGACTCTTACAGGAGCCCCCGTTGTTATTAGGGCTGAATTAAAACATGCTGACAGGAGCCAGTCACCCCACCCAACCACAATTCACTTGAAATGACTGAATACGCACAACTCCTAACCTCAAACCTCTCCAATAAATTGGCACAGAGAGAATGTTGCACAAGAACAAGTTTAGTTTAGTAAAGTGAAACAATTAACAGTGGATGAGATTCAAGGGTTGGGTAGATTGACAGACATGCAGACAGGCATGTACATGCGTTGATCGGCGTAAATAGCTTTCGGCAATAGATCAAACATAACTAAAAACATCACAATAAATGCTATCCTAAAACAAACATGATTGAGATCAAACATGGAAATCCATGTATTCATTTTATTTGTATAGGTGCACAATGAGTTCCTGCTGCCATCAGAAAAAGAAGGCTTCGTTCATCGTATGGCTGACATCATCAAGCGGGCGGAGGGTCTGATGGGAAAAGAAAACTCAGTCCACGCGGGAGTTCACGCCGCTCCCCGCCCACCTTTCCACAGTGTGGGCAACTCACTGTCAGCCTCTCAGGTCAGTAGCAAGGGATTTTCCTGTGTCAGTCACTATAATACCTTATGCTTTCACATTCCTACCCAGGAATACTACAGTATGTCCATGAGGGCATAACTGGAATTTTACAGCTGCTTCAACGGATTACCCGTTATCACAAATATTTTTAATTCCGCTCGAAGTGACAGTACACAGAGAGTATGGGGCCAAAGTGTAAGAGTGCATTCAGCCTGTGTGTCATGGTGTCCTTCAAGCACCAAACCACAAATACCCCCCAGCTGTGCTTTCAACAGCAGATTGTAAATTTGCCCAAAATGGAGACCCTTCTATGGTGCCTCCCTGTCAGGCAGAAGTCAGTAAATGTGTGGACAATCTGGGGCCCTCAAGGGACTAAAGTTTAGAGATAGGGGTTAAGAAGGGGAGTGTACCATGGAATGATTGAAGTAACACTTCAATTACGACATCAAAATCACCCTAATTATGAAGCTCCATGATTTGTGGGACCCACACATAGACTACACACCCTTCACATTTTAGAGACTTTTAATCAAACCAATTTGGTTGAGTGTTTTTGTTTTTTTTCTGGAGAGGAGAGTATGTACCGCCAGGACATATTCCACTTCAAGGAACACTGCGTTCTCTCGTCCCTCCAATAAGAAACCATCGAAGGTGCTCATAAATAACGAGGGAGAACAATGTGTTGCCTCATGTCAGAAAAGAGATGAGTAACTACGCCAACCCCCCTCCGCCGCAACTGGCCTCCTCCTCTGCCTCTTTTATTCCGACCCCCTGGCTGAGTAATTAGCTTGGGCTCCTCCGGTTCTTTACCAGAACCCCAATTGAAAACAGCCAGACCACCACACATCTCCTCAAGGAACCCTGGTGGCTACGCGCACCAAGCTATTTGAGTTTGGCCAGCAAAATGGAGCGAGCTGGTTAATTCAGGAGGAATGCAACCGCATCGTTTGAAACCAAACGATGCTTTGTGCAGTGCTCTGTTCATAGCAGAAACTGGGATAGGTTTGTATTGCAGTATCTTTGTGTGGATTATGTGGATTATACACCGTGTCTTGAGGGTGTGGGTGGACTCACTGAAAAGCAACTGTGCTCTTGTTCTCTTGGGACCACATGAACCCACAATTCGGGGAAAACCAGTATAGCTGGGACTCCTGGGAGGTTTCTACAAATTGAGGCATGTTAAGGAGCCCATTATCCCGATTAAGTTGGTTAACGATTGGACTAAAGGGAACTAGGGTTCACTCTGAGAATGTTTAATAGTTATTCTAACTGGTTCTTGAAAGGGCGATTATGGAAATGTCCCTTGCAGAATGCGCGACACCTTCCTGTTGTTGTGATTGACATATACATCTCTTAAACTGAAACTTTATGGAATAAGACACAGAGTTTATGACACTCGGAAATTGTTGTTGTACTCATTTAATCTTCTTTTTTTATTTCTAGTTTTGCACTGTACTATTATACAGTTCATATAATATAGTATGAAGTACAGATTTGCAATCTGCTTTGTTTCTTGTCTTACAGCCAAATCTTCACAGTCACATCCTGGCTCGAACACACTCCTCCTCTTCTCTCCCGGGTAAGATACAAATCACATCTTTTGCTTTGAGTAGTAGCATGCAAAGAAGTACATAAAAGGCTGGTGGCTCTATGTATTAGGCTGAAGTTCTTTTTTATAAACAAGTCTTAAACGCTGCAAGCATGTTGGACTTCGCATGTATTTTTTTCTCATCCTGCCTCTCTTTCCTGCATATCATTTTATGTCCTGTGCATGTCATGTTTGAATGCGGAGACTAATTGTATGTGTGTGCTGTCCCAGAATTCAGTGCGGCTGGCTCCAGCGTCGGAGCACGTGTCTCTCCGCCTGTCTCCAATGGAGACTTTCTCAAAGCAGGCATTGCTTCACCTAACCGGCCTTTATTACGCTCACAGTCATTCCACAGTGCCCCAGGTAAATGCTCCCACCGCTCCTCCCTCCGGCACCTCATTGAAGAGACTTGGCATTGTTTACTGTTCACTACGGTAAACTCTTACAGTGCTTTGGCAGAGGATAAGTTTGAACTCTTGTAAAAGCCTGTCAACTCCTCCTGGTCGGGCCCCTCTCTTTTGTATTGTCATACATTTGCATGGCGCCAACAACTTTAGCTGCTCCTCAAAGCCTTGGTTTGTTGCTGTCTTACTCCAGGGCCTCCTGGGTCATTACCTCACCTGAAGGGCGGTTTCTGCCTTTTAGCAGAAGTGAATGCTGTCAGTGTGGAGCATTAGATTTTTTTTTCTCCACCAATGCTGTTCCTCTGCAACATCTGTTTGCCAGCACTCACTTATATTTCCAAGAAAGACTCCCTCAAATTGGTTCCTTGCAAGGGGATGGAAGGGAGGGAGGGGGGGGGTGGAGTGGAGGTGGAGGAGGAGGAGGAGGGGGGGGGGGTCTCATTTGAAACTGATTGAAGAACACACAGCCCCCGTCACTGCCTCCCCGCTACATCCCTCCTCTGTTGTCTGCTCTCTGCTGGACACAAACGCACCAGTGGCTTTTGCAATACCCCTGGGCCTGGTTTACAACTGTAGAACCATTGTTCAACCAAATATCATATCAGTGGATGGGGTGGAGGCATTGCGTCCCCACTATTCCCTCAAGGAGGGAACAACGTCCACTAGACATCTTAACACTAGAATAGTAAATACAAACCAGGCAAGGATTGGTAACCCTCATACACATACACTGACGTTTCAATTGAGACTTTCCAAGAAGTCTGACACGTGATCTTCCCTGCTCCATTGATGCTCCATTGAGTCTTCGTACTACCACTCTGGCTATCAACACTGATGTGTAAATATACTGTCCTAGGGTCTAGTAAACAGACGGTTGTTAGACAAAACCCCCCCCCAAAAAACATTTGGAAGCAGCATTGGAACCTCTTCAATTTCATGTCACTTGGCATGTTACAAGGAAAAACTACACAATCCAAAACCAAAGAAAAAAAAAGAAGGATACTCGATAGAACAGTTTAGTACTGTTCCACCCTTTAGCAGTGCAGGGACGTTTGACAAATAACACAGCTGTACTACGTAACAGTTTTAAGACTCCAAAGAAACTTGACTCTTCAGCTCTGTAGATATTCGTTTTTTTATGTTTATTATATATGCTTATTCCTACATTACAAAACCTTTAAGTTGTGTAAATAAAGTGCTGCTAATCACTGAGTTGTGTCATCGATTTAGTTTTCTTTGTGTGTTTTCCAGGATCTCCCCTCCATTACCAACAGCATCACCACCCTGCCTCTATGCTACCCCACCACCAGCACTACCATCTGCCCTACAAAGGCCACTCGCACTTCCCATTCCCTTACCCTGTGGCCCCCGGCTCCTCAAACTCAGTAGGGTTTCATCCTCCCCTAACACGGGTGGCCAGCAGCCCAACTTTTCACTCCCTCCCGACCCCAGCGCCCGGTTCCCCTAGCTACCAAACCACAGAGACCAACCCTGGCAGCAGGGATCCCAATCCCATGTCCCCTCCTGCTCACCAGCATCCCCCTGGCATGTGGCCCCCCCACACCCAGCCGCTCTTCTCTCTGGCCAACGTCATCTCCATGGCTATGAGCATGGCCCAAAATTTCATCCCTGCCAACGGCCTGAACCCCCAGGGCATTCCCTCGCTGGGGGGTTACCACCCCCACTTACCCTCCCACATGACGCCCCAGCAGGGCTACCCCTCCATGTACTCCCCCCACTACCAGACACCTCCAGTGGAGATCCCTTACGCGTCCAGTGGAATGCACGTGCAGACCAGCGTCTACCATCCAGGTTCCGACATTCCTCCTCAGGCACAGAGCGATGCGTCGGCCCACCCTCAGAGTGACCACAACAATTGGTCCAATTTAAACCAGTTCCAGCCAACCAAGCCCATGACTCCACCGCCGATGCCCCTCGTTAGGCCACAGCTGACCGGCTCCCCCCGAAGTACCGGTCTGTCCCAGGACGGTCTGCACGCCTCGTATCCAGTCCAGACTCTGGACCCGTTACAGTCCGACAGCCTCAGTTCTTCATCGAGCCCATCGCCTTCACCTCCAGAGAGTCCAGAAAGCACAGTAAGACCATACAGTGTATGACTGCAAAAGAGAAGACGGCTTAAAAAGAAAACAACCGATAATCAGTCATTTAAGTGTGGTTATTTTGAATGCACACTTTAATTAGATAGATTAGATCGATACACCCCAACCCTACAAACTGTAAAATGATCTCTGCTTATAGGACTTTTAATGTTGACACCTGCTGATTGACGAAAATGCTAATTGCAGATCATTTTTATATTTTTCTTTCTTCTTTACACCCTTTCCCTTAAGATATCCTCGTTCAGCCCCACCTCGATGTCGCACCCCACAGTGCCTGAGATAAATCTTCTTGCTCCCCAACCACGAGCATCCCCACCCATTGACTATGGTAAGATTCACTTCCTTATGTAACTCCAAAATAAGTTTACGTACGCTGGGCCCACAAACACCTCAAATACTGCATTGTGAATAACAAGCACAGGGAATGCCAGGATGTGTTTTTGTTGGCAACCGAAGCCAATGCAAGCCTAGCCACACACACATAAATGGAAACTTGTTTCTTGCGCAAGTCCGTTTTATTTTACATCAGGCTTAAATACAGCCCAGCACACAGTTGAGGCCAACTTTTGATTCTTTATATTTTTTTACCCTCATAACGTTAGTGTTTGGTTACATTATCACCCAGTAGCGACGCCGCAGTAGCCATTGCGTAACCGTGAGTCTGGATGTAATATTCCATTTAATAGTCACTTATATAGGTGTGATTATGGCCCTTCCCACTGGCCTCCACCAATTAGAAAGCTTCCATTCTCATTACAGGCCTCTGCCCCTATGTCCACGCCTGTCTGGACTCCATTTACACCCCCTTGTGTAAACCCACACTCAACAGACTGCCACTGTTTGAGTACTGAACCCAGTTTCAAATGAAATGCCAATGAACTGCAGTTGCTCTTGTTCGATGCATGCGGATAGCGACACCTAGTGGGCAAACCCCAGCACACAAGTTTAAGGTTTAGTGTTCCTGATAGAGATATTGACATTCATCAATCAATATATTAAAAGCGGTACATTTTAATTTAAGTATTTCGGCGATCCTTTATGATAATGATTTAATCAGTGGTGACCAGATTAGTTGACGCCACATTGTCTTCAAATGAGTGAAGAATCAATTTAATCACATTCCATCTCAGCTAAACATGGATTGTGACACTTCCTTACTGTTCACTTTAAGTCTTTTAAGTTCTTACTTGAGTGCTGCAGCTAAGAGAGGAAGAGATGATGCTGCATTATCTCAGTAATATGAGCCACTGTCTTAGCCACAAAAGACAGCTTGTAGAGACCATGTATTGATGTGTCTATGCTCTGTATACCACTCTCATTCAGCAGAAGTCAAGCCTGCAGCAGTCATTGTGGGACGTTTCCAGGTGACCCCCAGTCTGGAAATTGAAATGCCAGCATGTGTACCCACCAAGACCCAGTCTGTAGGCAGCACCACCCCCTCAGAAAGCAGCACAGAGGAACAGGGGGAGTCCGAGACAAGCTTAGGAACCTCCATCACCATATCCCCTCCTCATCCCCTCTGCCAGTTGAACCCACTCCCCGGTTTGGCCGTACCAGATCAGGCTGAATGTGCTGGAGACCCAAAGCAGCAGTCTGACGGACACGATGAGAAGGAGAAGGAAGGGGAGGAGCGAAAGAAAGTGAGGAGGAGGAGCCGGAAGAGAGCTGGCAGCCTCAGTTTGACGGGCACGTCTGCGGACAGTGGGCTCTCCGGGACAGCTGCTGAGTCGGACGGGAAGCTATGGCACAGGGGAGCAGGAAGTCCCCTCTACAGCAACAGTGCCGTTCATCCCCTGTGGCTGCCAGGCTACAGCCGTAACTCTGCACACCTGAGCAGCGATGACACGGACAGTGATGATGATGACATATGGGAAGAGCAACAGAAGCTTAGAGATAAGTGAGTGGCTCTATTTAACTTTCTATGATGTAGTGTACACGGAACTTTAAGGTATAGTTGCTGAGTTTTACGTTCTCTTTTTGACTGTGACAACTGCATTTGTAAAAATAAACACTACAACAAAACATAACGCCAACAAAATAAATGTTATTGAATGGCCAGAGAGAGAAATTTTTTGCTAAATGTTTGTTCTTTAAATGTCTCCCGTTCTCAGACACTTGATAGAGGTACAAACCCTCCAGACAGCCCAGAAGAGGGAGATTGAGGAGCTGTATGAGAAGATGGGAAGGGTTCCTCCTCTTGGCATTGTCTCCCCTGCCGCCATGTTGTGTAGCCGGAAACATCGTCTCTCCAAAAGTGGGGGATTCCCTTCCTCGCGGCGAAACAGTCTACAGCGCCTGGACATGATACCGCTCCAAGGTAAGAAACTCACTTGACCCATGTTTGTTTATTAGGTAATCTCATATGTGTGAATTGTATCTTAATGTGAGGTACATCCATTATATTAATATAGAACAAAAGAACTGCGCCTTTTAATTTGAAAGAGAATGCACATCTAAAAAGTACCATCAATAGTGTTGTTAGTTTAATTTATGGGTATTTAATACATATCTGCAAACAGTTATGCTTGAATGGAACATAAACGCATGTTTTCCTGTCAAGGTATCATTAGAAGGAACTCCCTTAGTGGAAGCAGCAGCAGTTCCCAGGAAAAGCCCAGCAAGGGGGTAACCTTTTCTTCTGACATTAATAGAATGGTGAGATAACTTTTATTCCTTAATATATACTAAATGTATGTAGATTTGACTACTACATAATGTGCTGAAATTATTGATTCTGTAAAGACTGTTATTAATTTTGCTGTCTTTCCTTGTATGTTCTCTTCCACAGTAACAACCTTCATCTACGTATGTGTGCCGTATATCTAGACTACCTCATTGGGAGTGTGACTGCAATGATCCAAGCCCAATCCTCTGCTGTAATATAATGTATATATATGTAACCTTATGGGACATAAACCCATGCCCATACCCTTTGCCAATGCACCTGTATCCAGTGATTCAAGGGTTAAGTCAAAGTCAAGACTATTACATCAATATCTACAAATTTCCATCAGTAACCCAGTCAAACCCCAAACGGTTTACAGCACATGTCGCCTTCCAGCATGCTATCTGAACATGTCTCATGATGGGTTTTGATGTCTGTGGCATGTATAAAGTATTTTCGTACTTATTTGACTGTTGACCATTTACTGCAATATATTAAATTGAGTGAAACTGTTATTTTCCATTGAAATGTAGACACATCACAATTCTACTGAAGAAACGGAATGCCCACTAACTTGCATTGAAATGTATAATATAAATACTGACTGTGGAAGGTATTCCAAAAGACTCCTGTCACAATTCATCAGCAATTTTACATCCTCTGTGCATTGATTTGTCATTATTTAACTCATTTTATATTGTTTACAGGATACTTAAGGAATAATTAGAATTTTTCTTATAATAAAAAAAAAAATCCTAATTTGAAAATTAAGAAAGATTATGTTTCCTGATGCAAAATCAAGCATTAAATGCACTTTAGTGAGACAGTGATAATTTACTAGTTACAATGTTGAGAAACACAACCGATTAGCGAAATTCAGATGTTGACTTTAAGGCTATTGTTTGGCAAGTGTTTAAACAAATTCTTGAGGTTTTCTAACTGAATTAATATATGTCCTTACTACTGGTCTGCACCCAATGTAAAAATAACCATCAGTTATTTCTTTTGAGAGGGGAGTTATGTATTAAGTCATGAAAGTCAAAGTCATGAAAGACGTAAACCCAAAGCAGTTGCCTTATTATGGATACTGAATTCTATTATAATGATTCTCATCTTATTCGTAATGTATGTATATAATATGTGATCAACATGTAAAATTTGTAATGTATAAATGATTGTTTTGTTTTGCTGCTGTCCTGCCATTCTGAATCTGTGCCTTTCCCATACAATGTCTTACTTAATATTGTATAAGAGTGGTGGCTACATGCTTTGTTAATCATATTGGAAAAAAACAACTAATAAATCAAGTTGAAATTATTGTACAATTTTTCTTTATATTTTGATACCAACAGCAGCACTTAAGAAGGCATGACAAATTTAGTTTGTTTGTGCTGTAAAAAAAAATACATAATACAATTTTACAACTCTACCACTTATCAACATAAATAGATTAATTTGATATTGTATTCATTGCTTCTGTCACTAGTTTGCAGCTATTTCAAGGCTGCTGTAAAACAAATGCATTAATTGCCTGCCTGGTTTTGAGTATTATTTTATCAGTCTAAACTTGAACAAGATAATAGTAGACGCCAGTTTATCACTTAATTTGTTAACAGGCATGGTTAATATTTGTCAAGACACCAAGAAAGTCAGCAAAAACAAAAACCTTCACACAACCCATTACAAACAAGATGAAGCAATCTGCAGTCTTCATCTTGAGATTCGACAGTGGCCCGCAGTGGAATAAAAGGCAGAGCCAGCAACCTTAGTCCTGTCTGAGTTCAAGAGATATTTAGATGGTGCATAATCCCGCTGTTGCATCCTCCTCAGTTGGCACCCGTCTTTGACCCTCTCATCCTTGCAACTTTGGCCTCCTCATCAAGCTCATCCATGATTTTCTCCTGGGATACTGAGTAAAACGTGTACCCATCTTGAAAACAAAGTTAAGGGGAATAAACACAGCTGGCTAAGAAATGCTGTAATTGGCATAACAACATCAAGAAACAGTAAGTGACGAGATCCTTAGAGCAAAATTACATTAATGTTAGGTAGGCTACTGCACACTAATTTGAATGTCATAGTCTAGAGCTGACAACTAACTAGGCCTACCGTTTATGTAATTAGATATTTGGCTCTTCATATCAAACAAACTATTTACAATACTATCAAACAATTTTCTTAAATTGACGGGCAAACAATATGATCGAGAATAACAATATGGGATTCACATTGGTCTTGAATCAGTTTGATTTCAAACGTCCAGTGAAACACATTGCTTATGCTGCCAACTTTAAATTGCCAACACCAACACTTGTATGTAAAGTTTTGTTTGATTTTGGCAATCCTTTCTTTGATACTAAACATAAAAAGCCGGATCTAGGTCTATAATAAGACATAAACCATTACAACAAAAAACAATAAATATCTACGTGTCAGACTTACCAAAACCTCCTGGACTAATATGTAACAGTACATGCAATGCTAACAGGCTAAGCCAACATTCACCTTGATAGACAGTGTGAGCATGGCAAGGATACAGATTCCCATTACTATTGCACCAATGGCAAGTCCCGTTACCACATTCCGTGCCCTTAGTTGTTGGGTTTTCTTCTTCCACTGTGCAAGTTCAACTTGTCTAATAAAGTGCTTCTGTTCTACGGAGAGATCCTCGCTCATAGGATCTAGTCTCTTTGCAAATGCAGCTTCAGCCTGCTCTTTTGGTGTCTTGTCAGCCATTTTTGCAAGGAAGTGAAGGCGAGGTTGTTTCACAACAGCTTCAATGCAGAGCTGTACTGAGAATCGGATGAACTGATGCCGTGTAGTTTATATGGTTGTATAACAGACTATCATGCTACTTGTAGATCTGGAAAATAAATTGTGCAACACCATTAAGGGTCCCCTGTACTGACATCCGGTATTTTGATGTATATCGCTTATACTTTTAGTGTTGCAACGGTGACATCTACTGGCGTCTATTCCCGCTGCTAAAAAACGTTTGGCCTGGCTAATCGAGTCCTGTTATTTAGCTTCCATTTAATTAAGCAAACCAGCTTAAGTTACGAGTTAAGGTTAATTAAAACTTGTTAGCTAAACTAATGCTAGCTTGCTACAGTTAGCTAGCAACAACCAGTTACAGTTACTTTTAATTGCTAGGAGCAACCATATATTATTATGGCAAAGAGATTTCTGTTCGCCTCTCCTACTCAAAGCAAGAGCCTTAAGTTTGGTAATGCTTCTTTTGAGATATTGTCAGACTTTCTCATAAATCTTAACAACATTAACAAAGATAAACTCAACAGTTTATCAAAATATAGTGGAGTCTTCAAAGATAAAAGAGTAATAGGTAAGTGACTAACTAACTAGCTAAGACAGGTTTCAAACTTTCAAAATGTCAGTTGGTGAACTCTTACATTTGTTTTTCAAGTAAGTTATAAAACGTAATGATGTTAACAGATTTTTCGGAATAGACTTGGGAGTTAGGTTAACACTGTCCAGGAAAGCTTAGTCACATTAATTGTTGTTAATTGTATTTGTTTAATCTTTCTCCAGAATGCATATTTCTGATAACTGAGGATATGAGACTTGATCCACTGGTTGGATATCATGCTGTGGAGATACTTGAAAGGTTAGATAACTTTGTATCAATACAGAAAAGCTATGACTAAATGTGTGGCCCAGTAGTATACTATGTTCAGTATCTCCTAGGTTCATGATCAAGCACCTTGAGGATTTGTTTACAACACCAACACCTCAAGGAGCTGCTGCAAGTCAGCCAAAAAATTATGAGGATCTAGTTTTTGAAAAGCTGACTGAGAAATTCACCCTTATTGTGTTTTCTTGTGTGCAATTGGCAAGCAAGCTCTCTTTGCACAGTCAAGTAAGTTTTTAAAGTCACTCTGCCAGTGAATAAATTAAAACCAGCTTTAGATGCGGATTGTATAATTCAAAGTTTAAAGTGACACTCTTCCTTTTTGTGAGATTGTTGACAACAATACTGCAGTACAGTTTCTTCACTCAATGGGCCACAGTGTCTCCAAGCAGACTCTTTTGGGTTTGGAACTGTTGATCCTAATAAGCCTTGACTTCAGAATCAATGCACCCAATCCTCTGACATATGTGGAGATCATCCTGGAGGTGCTTGGTAAGGTCTAATATATTGTGAAAAGTGCCATGTAAATAAAGATGTCCTTTATGTGTGTTACAACACAATCTTTGTTATGCATACCCATATAGCTAATTGATCATTGATTGTTATTGTTCTAAAGTGGAATTCTACTGAAAGTGGATTGCATTATGTTGACTTGCTCCTCCATTGCAGAACACAATGAGTCATCCGTCTCTGTGGAGCAAATGCATCACCTATGCCAACATGTTCTCCAGTTCACATACTTACAGAGGACCGCTATCTACGAGTCCTTACTAATGACTACTACACAGTGCCTCAGCCCATGCAAAGAGCAGAGGTGACCCTTTTATTTAGCAAGTTTTTATTTGCCGATTATTGGTTTATTTTGGTGTATATCACGATTTAAACCCTTTCCAAAAATGTCCTTTGAGTATACAGAGATAAGTTTGTGACAGTGGTTGAAGACTGCATGCTTCTTGGTGTTGGTGTTATTGCTGTTGCTGCATATATTCTCAATATCAGCAAGTGGGAGCAGGTGAATTCATTCTTTTGTTTTACTGTGGGCTATGTTTTTAGTGTTAGAAATTGTATTCTCTCTTGTAAAATACCAAACACCAAGTCCAAAATATAGTAATTATTATTCTTGTGTTTATGTACTGTAGGATAATCATATTTTTGTATTTTATATATGAATTCTATATATATATTACAGATTGTGGAGGAGCTGAGTCTCATTACAGGAATCTCACAGAAGAGTATCAGTGATTTTGCTCATGTGATATTGATGCATATTACAAAAAACAGTTCCACTGTTACAACTTAAAATGTGACCACACTCACTCCCCATTTGATGTACATTTACCACATTCAAGAAATGTTTCTGAGACACATACGTTACACTGCTGAGATGTTAATTTAATAGTTATTTTCCGTAAGAAAAATCTCAAAACCTTTAGAGTGGTCTACCTTACTGGAATAAAAACATTTATAGTAATGAATTGTTAAATGCACATGTAATTCAAGAAATTACATACATTTGTGTACATATATTAGTTGTGTGCGCTTCTATGTTCAAACCTAAAAATAAGTTACGTTGGCCAACTGTTAAGATCCATATGAAAATATTGTAATATTAAAATATTTAAATGTAAAATATGATAATAAATATTAACTTAATTTAAATATATGTAATGAATGTTTTAACTGCTTAACCTACAACGTTATTTATTGATTCACTCTGAAGATGGTGCAGTTAAGCATTATGACCGGACTGTTAAAATCATTTCATCATCAATTAAATTACAGTAGAATAAATTAACCACAAACATCACATCACTCAGGATATAAAAACAGCGAGTCGGTTGAGGACAAAATGTCAGGTGTCCCATTTTCTGCCATGCTATTGTGTCTCTGCCTCTCTTGGTTGGTTCTCACCCTCTGTGTGCTGGGCTGGACTGGGTGCGTCCAAATCTGTAGAATAAATATGTTGAAACTCCAATTTACAATCCGAGAACTGCATACATAATCTGCACCATTATGGACCATAGAACTATAGCTAACCAAGTAATCACGTTCTGAGGTACATATTTCTGATTGTACTGGCGTTGTTCTTACTGTGTGGCACTCATTTGACGTTTTAATTAGATCCAAAATATGATTAACCGGAAAGAGATGTATATCTGGCTAGAAGGGTTGATCCAGTAATGTAGAGTATTATGATCAATAATCCTAATGCCTCTATGCTGTCACTTACTGGTAGTTCCTGTTGCTCCATCAATCAGGTACAGTCTGGTTGCCATCTAATGAAGAGAAAGGCCTGACTTTCAGTCTCTGATCCACTTTGACACATAATCATTTCGAATATAACATATTTTGAAAGCTGTTAAGCTATTCATTGCGGTATTGTATGTAGGACTACTACTGTGTGTAACTATTTGCCTATTTTGTGTGTTGCCTTTCCAATGTGTGGTAATTGATTCAAATTGAGTTACATACAGTACTGTTGTCTGTTCCCCGTACCCTGGAAACAGTGTTTCTGCGGGACTGTGCCAACTGCAACAGATCAGAGTACCTCTGGTGAAGAAGCATCACCATGTGTAGCTCAGGCCGGGCCACCACCTAGTTGAGGAGTACAAACAAAAAAAGTACTTTTCTTCTCAAGCAAGGTGCTGCTAACTTGGACTACATGAATGTTAACTGGACAACTGAAGAATGTGTACACTTATTTTACCTCTTGCTGGCGATGTCTTTGGTAAACGACCTCAAGGTCAAAGTTATCCAGGTCTAGATTTAGGCTCTCCTTACACAATTCACACGTTCGAACATCAGACAGTTCAGATCCTGGTAACACATGCACACAGATATATTGTTTTTTACAAGTAGTCCTATTAAAGCTTGTTTTAACGTTCACATTTCATTAGGCACGTCATTCACCGACCTGACTGTATCTTGGTTTCAATCCATTTCTTGAGGCAGTCGTGGTGTATATACTGCAGACTGCCAGAGCACTGACATGGTGTCAGCAGAGGGTTAGTAGGAGACCCAATACCAGCCTGACAGATACGACACAGATCCCCTTCATCTTCATCCGAGGATTCCTCTAACAGTCTTTTTTTGGAAAAATATAAAATCAAATACTTTCTTTTGTCAATAATATACCTATTGAGAAATATGCATAAAGGGCGTTTTTCATACTATTATACATTATTAAATATTACTGACCGATAGCTTATTTACACACACACACCTTTCTTTGATCCTGCGTAATGTTTCTGGGCTAGTAGCTGGCTCTGGGGGCGCCGTACCCTGAGATAATGCACCACGTCCTATATCATTTGCATTATTCACATGGTGAACTACCAGATGCCTGCGGATATCATTAAGCAGCATCAAGGCCGAAGTCATATGATCTATAATGTAATTCGACGTCATTGGGCTTTGAACAGCGGACAACGTGTCCTCTCTGCTGTGGCTACTGGGGGCCCCTTCAGCATCCTCTGGCTCCTCCAGCCTGTTGACAAAGAGAGAATCCCTCCTAGGGAAGCTGGTCCTGGTTAGAGCCTCAGGCCTACTGTCCGACCCCAGCCAGCTGGGCTGAGCACTCCTGGAGTTCACAAGCTCAAGCTCGGGTAGCTGTTGATCTATATGCTGAGGCCGGGTGGTCATAGTTCCTCTGTTGACTAAGTTGCTGGTGGCAGAAGGCAGTGGTGCGATGTGAACTTCACCAACCAGCTCTAAGGAAGGCATGGGACTGTATCTATCAGGATCTAAGGTTCCGCTTGATATGTCAGGGCAAATTGACTCTGTACTGAGCCAAGAGAGAGCAGGTGGGGTACAAGGATGTTGAGGAGGGCTGATGTTAGGTGAGCTTGATTGAGAGCCTGTCCATGAAACAGGGATGTAATAGTTATCTCTGTCACCATTCAGCCAGGAGGGAAACGTTAAATCATTGTCCTCCACATCTGATTCAGAGGACAGCACATCCATGGCTTGAAATCGGTGGCTGAGCGAGGCCACAAAGGAGCCGCGTGGAGAAGTCTCATCCAGGGTTCTCATGCTAGATGGACACTCTGGGGATATGGCCTCTTGGACGGATGATACAGCAGTGTCAGCTGAGCTTCTGGACAGGTCCCTGTATGTTCCATCATTGTTCACAATCTCCTCCTCTACACTGCCGTCCTCCGAAGAACCATCAAAGGCATCGGGTATCAGCCGTAAGATCAAGTCATTCTCTGGGCTTGGGGGTATGTACTGTAATGCTGGAATGTGGGGTAGGTTTGTACGTGATTTACCTGGGGAAGTCTGGTGCTGCGGGAGAGAATGCGTCTCTAACGTACAAACTTTCTCCTTTGTAGCGCAGTTGTTGGATCTGTCCAGACGGCCACACAAAGCTTTTTTTTTGGTCTTCCCCTTCAGGGTGTGTTGGCTCTGGGTTCTTTTTCGAGTGAAAGACCCTTCATCATGGAATAATTTCGAAGCTGCATTTGTCATATCCACAGATCTGTTCTTCCTACACCATAAAGATCCCTCACCTAATGAATTGAACATATATATAAATATTATAATAACAATAAATTGCACATCAATGAATAGCCAAGATATAATCAACACTCATGCTGACACAATTATTAAGCATTAAAAATAATTACAGTTTCCTTATGATGTATATTTGTTTGTCACTTATATTTGCTTTTAATTTAGCTGGTTATCAATTTCTCTATGTTGTCTCATGTTGTGGTTGTCTGTAACTATGTGCTGTGTTTTGTGTGTGTGTGTATGCTTCTGCCAATCTTTGCCAGGTCTCCCTTGAAAAATGGATTATTAATCTCTAAAAAATCTTTACCAGGTTAAATAAAGGTTTAATAACAGGTTGAATAAAAGAATACAAATTAAGTTATTTGTTAATGGCACACAAAACTCACCATTTAATGTAAGGGGTTCATACACTCTATGAGGGGTCTTTGAAAAGGATGCCTGGTCTATAGCTCTGCTTTTGGTTCCGATGGAGATGGCCGGAAGGCGGGATACTGAGTCTTTATTCACCAATGTCCTTTTCTCAGGTAAAACAGTTTTCTTAGGGACGGAGGACTGCTCCAATTGGCAATACATGAATACAAATGGTTGCAGTAAAAGATAAATTTTTACAAACAGTTTTTTAATTATTATTTAAATGACAGTGGTCCATTGCAATTATGGTCAAAGTGCCTATGCTTTATTTATGATTGGTTTGATGTACCAGTACCTTATTTGTGGCTGATGGTGCCTGAGACCAAGGTCTATCATATGTTCTAGCTTTGAACTTGTTGGACCGAGGAAGTGGTGATATTGTCCTATCTCTGCGTTTTTCTTGCTTTGCATCTGCATTTGCTCTGTCTCTTTCCCGTCTACGAAGATTATTCTAAAATAGAAAAATAATTACAATCCTAACCATGAAATAATTGTATGTATATAATGTTGCTGTAACGGTCAACATAGTGTAAGGAGATTGGTCTAATTTACCTGGTGTTCAAGATCTATCCTCTTTCTTGTCTCCTGCATGCGATTGGCATTGGTGAGGTTCTCAGCTGCATGTCTTTCCCAGTTGTACATTATGAAGCCTTTTTTGGAGAAAAAAACTGTAATCTTCTATATCAGGTAAAGATATGATAGTGCCATTCCATTTCAATAGGCAAGCTTTTTTGTGGCAAATGACACACAAATGTGACAGTTTATAGCATACAGTTTGGATTAAGAACATTGCAAATGAAACTTACATCTGAAGGGAATCGATGTAAAATATTACGCCCATCACATCATCATGTAACCTTTAACATGTATTACGTCATGACATGTCAACTGATTGTCTAACGACTATTAGCTGCATAATGTGGCAAGCCAGGTTTAACACTAAATTAGAAATAGGAACAAGTTTTCATAATAGCGTACTGTTCAATAGTACAGTGACGTTCTATTGCTTTAGCTAACGTAACGTTAAGGCGACAACTTGCTCCCTGGCTTAATTCTTGTTTTGCCAGCCTCGGCACGGTCGGTGTTAGTCAACGCGTTACCTAGTATCGTTGCATAACACTTTAACTAGTTAAAACTAAAGCTATCAAACGTTAGCTAGCTTTAATTATCGCAATTTACAATGACAACCTAGGTAGATCAAATGTCGTTATATTATATATCGGTATTTGTAAACTCACGGTTTATTCTAATGAACCCATATTTAGTTGTAATAGTTGTACCGGTACTTGAAAGAAAAAAAGTATTCTGGCTACAATAAAGTTAACATAATCACCAACTTCCCCAACTTGCCTTTTTCCGGATGCGTCTCTTTGTCTCCATAGTGACAAAAGGCGCTCTCATCCGGGAATTATCACGGCTGTCATTTATAAAAATAATACTACATTTAATTTGAGGGCGCCTTTCAAGACACTCA
Organism: Galaxias brevipinnis; assembly: GCA_036023535.2. Lineage (NCBI taxonomy): Eukaryota > Metazoa > Chordata > Actinopteri > Galaxiiformes > Galaxiidae > Galaxias > Galaxias brevipinnis. Next base: position 711 of record JAVQIZ010151124.1, on the reverse strand, counting down.
AGGTCACCTTACAGTATATATTACAAAGACAATATACAATTATATTAAAATTAAATATAAAATAAAAGTAATTTAGCAACATACAAAAGGGGGTGTAGGGTATGAAACAACAAATTCATGATGGCTATTTCACCTCTACTACTTTTGGAAACTACTTTTTTTAATGGCTAACATCTTTGCTGGAGCCTTCCTTTGAAAGTGGTTGCTATGCTACTGCTGTTGCCATGTGATTTTTACAACTTTATTACATTGGCTCATATAAATTTGCTGCACACTAAACTCCTTGCCCTAATCATCGTCTCACACCACCAGGGACGCAGTACTGCAAGACACCCGCAGGCACATACCAGCTAGAAATGTCACAAATGCTCTGTCTGGACTGAGAACACCTTTATTTAACTCACTCTCCTGTGCCATGTGCAATACATTACCATAAGAATCAAAAAGAAAATATATCATGAGCTGTGATCCTTCTGACTCACAAAGGCCTTTGTAACATCTAGTGACATCACTCGAGGCAAGATACGCAAGGAAAAGCTGTGATAGAAGAGCTGGAACATATGGAAAAATTAACGGGGGATCCAAGGGTACGGGATTCCTCTCGTCTACAGTTTCAGCTAGGCATGACCATGGCGCATCTAACCACATCAAGCTCTCACCTTAATTAATCGAACCTAGAGGGGGGGGGGGGGGGGGGGGGGGGGGGGGGGG
>JAVQIZ010151107.1:0-27825 GCA_036023535.2 Galaxias brevipinnis | reverse complement strand
GTGTGTCAACTATTGTTATAACAATATCATTCATTATGAGATGTCATCTCGTTCTTATCATGATCTTATTTTGTTCAAACAAGATTGAGTGATGTTATTTCTTTATAATGTAAAGTTACTACATTATTATCTCTTAATAACATATAGTTGACATGCATTTTGCCAATGAGTCAACCTCATTTGTCATCATGACAGTTAGGCGTAGTCTAACTCTGCTACTATGAAGAAGTTGGTAGATTGGATACATTTTTACTCTCGTGTAAATTTAAGGCACTGGGAAACGTTGCTTAAAGGATGTAGATGGCATTGATATTAGTTTATGTAGCTACATTGCGACCATGTATTAAAGATTAAGACTGTACAAAGGCAAGAGCCAGTCTTATCTCCTTTATTGATGTTATTTTTATAATGGATGGATTGGAACAACATTGAATGCTGCATGGGTATGGGTATAAGTGCACGCATACAAGCGGGAAATCTGGTGACCCAAACCACTGTCAGAAAGCACACTTATATAATGGCCTGGCCCTGGCACATGAACAATGCTAATTTCTTTATATCCTCATTAATGGCAAATAGTGTAGGGAGAATAAATATGTCATATGAATTCTTGACATTGAGATACCAACTACATGACCACTTTCAACTCCCCACTTATCACCTTGTAAACTAGTCATCTTATAATAACTTAATCTTACTTCGTCATAATAAGATCATTACTATGTAATAAGATAATGTTTATTTTCTTATAAGCAGATGTTAAGTCGTATTAACGTGATCTTATCTCGATATAACAAAATAAATTATAAAAAAATATCGTGGCAACAATGTGCCACTGTCCTGTTTAGCCTCAATACTGGAAATGTATTGTTGAAATTAGGAGACAAATAAATGAAGCAAAATGGATGAGAGGGTTCACAACAAACTTTAAATCGCTGAAAAAGTAGACAGCTCACTTAACAAAACTTAGTAGAAGATGGGGAAGTACAGCAAATTAATGTAAATAATGGAACATCCTTTGCGCCACACCAAACACCCAGGGCAATGTCTGAAGGGGTAGCAGAGCTCCCCCTAAAATATAATTCTCAAATTGGCGGCAGTCTGGAGCATTAAATTTAAATTATATTTTCCACTTTTGGAAAGAGCTCAGCTGTGACTTCTTTCAAAGAGTGTGGTCTTGTTTAAATGTTATACAGAAGGAGTGTAGATATCAACTAAACCTGCTGATCCAAAGCCAGGCAGGTGCTTAACTTCACCTAGAATCACAACACAGGGCTAACCTCTTTCAAAACACTAGTGTGGTGCAGAGTAAAGCAGCAGATTGGAGAACTAAAACAAATGCCAGAGTGGCTCTACATCAGGAACAATGTTGGGACATACCTGTTGGAATGACTGGTGGTGCTGCTGCTGCTGCTGGTGGTGTTGCAGCCACAGGCACCAACTCAGGGGCAAGAGAAGGAGGAACCAGAGGCTCCACTGGGGGCGGAGGAGGAGGAGCAACAGACTCCACTGGGGGTGGAGGAGGAGGAGCAACAGACTCCACTGGGGGTGGAGGAGCAGGTGACGCCACAGGTTCCATTGGGGGTGGAGGAGGAGGAGCAACAGACTCCACTGGGGGCGGAGGAGCAGGTGACGCCACAGGTTCCAATGGGGGCGGAGAAGGAGGAGCAACAGACTCCACTGGGGTTGGAGGAGGAGCAGCAGGTTCCACTGGGGGCTGAGGAGGAGGTGGAACTGGTTCACAAGGTTGTAAGATTACAAATTCAGCCAGGGGAGGCGCAGCGACTGGTTCAGCAGGCAGCTGCAGAGGCGCGGACATAGCTTCCATTGGAATAGGCGGTGGCAACAGGGAGGCAGGTTCAATAGCAGCGATGGTAGAGAAGGATTCCACCTCCGCGAGGGGAGGAGGGACAATGGATTCCATAAAGGGAGGCTCAGCAATGGGAGGAGGTGCAAGCGCTTCAATTAATGAAGGAGCAATTGATTCAATTACAGGAGGAGGTGCAGGGGCTTCAATTACAGAAGGAGGTGCAAGGGCTTCAATTACAGGAGGAGGAGCAACAGGTTCAATAACAGGAGGAGGAGCAATGGGTTCAGTAACATGGAAAGGTTCATTGAGAGGGGGTGCAAGCAGAGTAAAAGCTTCCACAGCAGGCAGGGGGACAATGGGTTCAACAGGAGCAAAGGGAGGAGGAGGAGGAGGAATGGGTTCAACAGGAGCAGAGGGAGGAGGAGGAATTGGTTCAACAGGAGCAGAGGGAGGAGGAGGAATGGGATGGTCTATAGGTTCAACAGCTGCTGAGGGTGTAGGTGCTGGATCAAACAAAGTGGGTGCTGCTACCTGTTCAATGGAAGGTGGTGGAGGTACAGGAGTCACCATTGCCTCTATGGCAGATGGAGGTGATGTATGGGATGGAATGGGCTCTATGGGAGGAGGAGGAGGGAGTGGGGTGAAAGGTTCAAAACGTGGGGGTACAGGAAGGAGGGGGGAAGGATCAGCAACAGGGGGTGGAGGGGAAAAGGCCTGAGGGGGGAGGGGAGCGACGGGTTCCCTCATTCGATTGATGACATTCTCGGAGAGCTGTAGAAGACAAAGACAAACAATGTTTATTTTGCAAACAAGGACAGACAAACATGAACCTACACTTACGCCTTATTAGTAGTTACTGGCAAATAGTGAATGTGTGGGTTTAAAATAAAGACAAGCGGGGAAAAATACATTTGAAACTACATTCAAGCCCTAGTATACTACGGACTACAGATGATGCTGAGGTCAAGGGTATTAAGGCACTTAGATGAAGTTAACTAAACAACTGCATTTTCTTAAAACTTACTATAAACTATTTGGCTGCACGGTCTCTCAATCGGCCTAACTTGCCCCCATGTCCTGAAAAAAAGCTACCCTTAACCACCCTGACGTTTTTTAACAGCAAAACACAATGAGCACAATGAAATGCGCTGGCCTATATGGCTAGGGTTTTGCTGCGTGATAGAAGCATCCTTGCTGCGTTTAGACGTTTTCTTTCTTTCATCTTTTTCTTGCCTTGTTAGACGCTATGTCTGTAAGCATACAAGTTAACGACATTGTAAAAATTATTCTAGTACCATTAATTTGGTGATAATGTCACGGAGGTGTTTATTATTGGTTGTTAGTAAATGGATACTAGCTAATTGTTCAACTTTAATTAATTTAGTTAACCCTGCAAATGCAACATGCATACTTTGTTTATCTTTGTGACTGTACTTTCTATTTGTTCTCAGTTTCACACTTCTGCGTCCAACTATATGACATCCATATAAATCTTTCTAAAACGACACTGTGTCTCCTGAGGAGTTTATTTTGGATACTGGATTGAAGTGTTTAGCTGACTGGATAGCTACGCCCAGCGAGACCAGTACAATAATAACTATTTTGTCGACCTGTGTGTCGTTGCAGTATGTTCATTCATAAATGACTGAATGTGGGAGGGGCAGTGCTCATATACCAAGGCACGAGTCGACTGTGTCTATGCACGATATGTCAACACTGACAACAAGCTAGTAGCTAGCTGCTATACTCTTGACAACATTCTAGCTATAAACATTTGCTAATTTGGGAAATAAACCCTGGCACAGGACAACTTGGCCTGGATGTTTACCAAAACGCCTACAATTTGCATAAATATTGATTCGAAAGAATAATGTTGTTACATTTTCATTGTGGAGTTATCTTTTGTAACTCACCCGTATGCCCTTCACAACTGCGATGTTGTCATTCTCATCCGATTCAAAAGAGACGCGGCGTGTGCTATTGTTGGTTCCCATGCCCGACCGTAATCAGTTTTAGCAGCGTGCAATGAAACTAATTCATTCACTAGCTTTTAAAATGTTTATATATTCGGAGCCAGGTGACAGGAGGCTAGGGCCGCACGCCTTTTTCCGAGGTACTAACACGCTTCCTTAGCATGACGTCATGAACCAAGATCGCATTCGTTCATAGGAGGAGTTCAACCACTCTTTTCAACGGCAGTGTTGATTGGTTACAAACAATATTTTTTATTATAATTTATTTACTTGTTTTTTATACAGGTGTAACCGACTGGGACTAGCGCTATGTTCAGAAACACATACATAAATACTATATACTCAATGAGTACATGTAAACTGAATACTGAAATTGAAATCTAGCTTGTTTATTTTTTCCAAAGATGAGTTGAAACCACGTCACCAAGGTGGCTTATTTTAGGCCGCGCCCCCTTTTGAAAAAGAAAACGCAAGGATGATGGCACTATGATTGTTATTTCATCAGCAAACATTGTTAAGCAGCTACCTTTGATGTGAACTTCTGGCATTGGGAATGGGTACACAAGTCCTGCTTCTTTCTTTGTTGTACAATTATCACTGTAGCATTCACTATCTTTTATCATTTCTGGATCTACAGTTTTGGTGGACGTCTTACTCTAATCACAGGCAATGCTTGTACAAGCCACACTTGTGTAACCCAACCTGACAGAAGCTTCCAGCTTGAACAGGAGTGGACCAACATGTGACCAACTTTTACCTAGTCTGAGTAATAAATAAATGCTGATAGTAAAGAGGACCACTCCATTTCATAATCAAAAACCAGGATCATCTTTTAAAAAATAAGCTTCTGCATGAATATATAGCTGTCAATAGAATTATGGTGTAAGCTTCAACCCTATAGTTCCCAAGTTGAATTAATATTTAATATGTATATGATATAAAAGATATAAGACAATGACATTTTGTTATTGTTATTTATTTATTTTATTTATACAGGGTTAACCAACTGAGACCAGTGCTGCGTTTCAATAGTAGTTCCACTTCCCCTCATTCACTTACCCTCAGCCCTTAGTATGACGTAACAGCATACGTCACGCCGAGGCCACTTGGAGAACAGAGGGAAAGTGGTCTGGGGATTGAAATGGAACAAACCTGCCCTTGTACACTTTAAGCGCACACTGTCATCGATCAACCGCCAGTTGTAGGCTTGGCGCTATAGTGCTTTTTACAAATCATCGGAAATACCTGCATACTCGATTAAATGAGGCTTGTTCATTCAGCTGTGTCAGTTTCTAATAAATTAGAATTAACACTTTTTTCTGTTTGTGATATGTATCATGATTATCCTAACTTTTATTGCTAGGTTAATGATACCTTCCTCTATTTATTAATATTCTCGGTGGTGAGCAACTGGTGTTTTAAGTGCATTACTGCCACCTAACCATTTATGTATTCTCTTGCACCAAACGCACAACAACAATGCATTGTGGGTGATATACACCTCTGGAGTGACCATTGTTGTTCACTCGCTCCCTCAGCCCTCCGAGGGTCGATCTTACCAAGTTCACTTCAGATTTTCAGACTAATGTAACGACACTTAAGATGGCGGCGGGGATTCCCCCGAGGGCAAGTGCCGAGGGGAAGTCAACGAGGGCATGTTCAACGGCTATTGAAACGCAGCACAGGTCTCTTTTCCAGCATTACCCTGTTTAAAGGCAGAATATTAAAAAATTACAACAGAAAATAAATAAAGAAAGAAATAAGCAAAAACACATACAAATGTTTACAATACAATTTTTACAATACTGTACAATATTTAAGTTTCAACCAAAACAAGAACACTCTTCAGCTCCCAAATCCTCCAGTAAAAGTTTAAGTTGTTCAACAGAAATAAACTGCTCTAATTTCAATTCCTGTTGAATCTTGTTCCATTTATCTGAGGCAAAAAAACTGAAAGCTGATTTAACAAGTTCTGTGTTTACTTTGCAGCTTTCAAGGGTGATATAGTCCTGTGAGCGTGTCCTATGACAACTGGATTTGTGTTTTAACAATGATGTAAGGTAACTTGCCCAGCAATGCCTTGTAAACAAAAAAAGAGACATTTATCTTACCCTTGTAAGGTTTGACACCGTCTGTTAGATGGATGGCACACAAGAATAAATAATGGTAATATCTACATAGAAATAAACTTTACAGTTATTTGCAGAGGCACAAAAATGTTTGTTCTGTTCTGGTACAGCTCTCCTTATGATCGAACATGAAGTTCATATAGAGGTTGTTCTTCTCTGGTACAGCGCTCCTTAAGATGGCACATGAAGTTCATATAGAGGTTGTTCTTTTCTGGTACAGCGCTCCTTAAGATGGCACATGAAGTTCATCTAGAGGTTGTTCTGTTCTGGTACAGCTCTCTTTATGATAGGACATGAAGTTCATCTAGAGGTTGTTCTGTTCTGGTACAGCTCTCCTTAAGATGGCACATGAAGTTCATATAAAGGTTGTTCTGGAACAGCTCTTCTTATGGTCCTGGTCTCAGAACCAATGGAAAATGTGGGAAGAAAAGTTATGACAAATGTTTGTGTTTTTTTATCCACTATATACTTAGTGCACAACAGGTAAATTATGCAATAAAATAGACTAATGGTTCTATGAAATGGTGAAAAACCTTCTTTTAAAAATCATAATACAGATTTCTTTCAGTCTGTTCAAGAAATGTCTCCCGTGGAGGGTTAGTATGTAATTATTCATATTGTAAAATAATTTGAACAACTCTCATATTTTCACATAAATAGAACTTTTAAAAAGCACATTGTCATTAGACAATTCCTCCAACAATGCCATAGTTATTGCTGTCTGTGTTATGTAATTGTGGCCTATAGGGAGATGAAGTGGCAGCCATGTTTTATTCATGGACATTAAGGTAACCATGGCACTGACAGAGATATTTAAACAGTCTTGTCCATATCAGACAACATTTTGACAAATTGTACAAATTAAGTATTAAATTCACAATTAGACACAGAACGTCTATTGTTTGATGCTTTGTGGAAGGACTGTGTATGAGTGGTAATGATCTACATCAGACTACATTTCTGTAGCTTTTGTAATCTTAGCAGATCAATGGAGTATGTTGTTGGGTGTGTGTATATTTGTGTGTTGGGATCGCAGCCCCTCAAATTCTGCACATATGCAGTATTCTTATATTATTATCATATTATTTATTTATACATTTATACATAGATAAGTCAACCTATCTCAGATTCTCCCTATCTGCTTGTCTTTTTCAGAACAAAAGGTTTAAACACTTTAATTCATGGCCATTTTGTGAACAAATTTCAATAAAAAACATGTATTCCCTGATGGTGCATTTAATTTAACTGTAGTCCCAGATAAAATAAATGGATAAATAAATCACACTGTTAAAACCTTAGCAAAGCATTTCAGATTGAGAAAACAAAATAGACCTTTTAATGATTGCGTTTTGCTTTGGGAACTTTCACAGTGAATAATTTTTTAAGTGTAAGTAACACAAAGCTATTGTCCAAAGCAAAAATGCACTTGTCATGTTAAGTGTCTATTTGATGTAAGAAACTGAGACAATGAAGACAGTGCTGATAAATCATCACACACAACCTTGAATATTTAAACATTAACCATTTATCTGAAAAACACAAATATTTCTGGCATTTCAAAAAGACCCAGTTACGGAGACAACCTGGGCGGGAATAATCCCCTATTTGTTTTAGACAAAAGACACAGATTCACCAAGCAAACCCCGCAACCAACATACCAATAGCAAACTTAACAATGAAAATACATCTCAAAATAACCCCTTCATGACCAGTAATGAAGATGAGGTGTCCTTGGGAAGCTGTCCCAGTGCCCTCTGTGGAGCGGAGCGGTAGAGGAACGACCGTGCCACTTGTATTTGGCACAAAGACTTATTTTTACAAGGCAGTAATTACAAAACAATGTCTGCAGTTTCAATATTAAAGGGTTCCAAAATGACTAATAGTGACAATGTTTTCGAGTTAAAACGGTACTGAAATAAAGTTTATCAGGCACATCACTATGTCTTTCCTGCCAGAACTTTACTCACAAATGTATTTTCTTTAACAGAATATTCTTGTCAGCATATCAGATAGATTTTATAAACTACATTTTTTAAATAAATTTTGCTCTATGTGATAGGAAATGGAATGGAAAGGCACAGCTGATTGGTTGACCAGAATATAAATCTGTCAAACAACTTAGTTATTTGATAGTCATTGGTCAGCATACTTATAGATGATCCCAGCCATCATGTTGACTACACCCACATAACCTGCTCAAAGAAACAACCTTGGTGCGATTTTATTGGCGAGAGAAGGCCAGAAGATTAACAGGACTGATGGGACATTGGCTGCAGGGGGAAGGTGATAACAGCTTCTAAATTAAACTTTTGCTTTCAAAAGAAAAAGTGGCCACTCACGACACAGGGATTGTTTCACGACACAAAGATCTCCCACAATGTTATCTTTGAAGTCCACAATCCCATCAATCAGTCCTCTGGGAATCGACCCCTTTTCTGCTAAATCGATGCCCTCTCCCCCTTCTATTTGGTACAGCAGAGATGGTCAGAGATACAGGAGCAGAGCGCTGCCATATATGTCCTAAACAGAGGAAGCAATTAACTCACTGAGACATACTGTCCTTCTCTCTTTCAAGTTCACTTTTCTAGTCATAGAAACACTTTAGCGCCTTATTCCCATATTGGAAAGGTACAAAATACCCAGGCCAACATTTCAGACTCTAGGACAGACACACGGGTATATACAATGTAATTGACCCAGGAGCAGCAAGGAGCACTAATCCATAATAGTATTGTAAAGTATTGTTTGCTGTCTCGCTCACATTTTCTTGTCACATACTTATGCCACTGATTTTTGTTTAGGCCGTTTTTTTTGTAAGAAATGGTTGAAAGTTGAGTTGTTTCCATATTGGTAAATGTTCCTTAAAAGAAAAAAAATATTTTCAAATCCAGCTGTTATAATCACATATTAGAAGACTTATTCTAGAGATTAGATTTTTTTTTCGAACACTAGTCCTGGCTATCCCTGGCTATGCATCAGTCTAGCATCAATATACAGTGAATGAATAACATCCCACATATTCAATCTTTGGGACAGTCCATCATTAGGGGTAGAATTTGACTGCTTTAGTGCTGAGTAATGTTTGTCTAAGTTCCTGGAGTCTGCGTGTTTCCTTTATAGAAGTTATTAAATAGTAACCAGACACCAAAATGAGTTCAGCTTCCATGTTTTTAATTTTGATTTGCATCTCTGTCCCAAATCCAACTCCAGTGGCCATAACCTCTCAAGAACCAAAGGCAATAAAAGCATTTGGAGGTCACAGGGCCTAGGCCATCCCTCCAAAACCATCTACCACATTCACACCCCACCTAACATACAGGAATCCCTATTACCAACTAGGTATAGGCCTACAGTATGCTTTTGAACCTATACATCTATAATGAACAGTTTATATGTAACAGTTAATAAGTAAATAATATATTTTCATATAATATATTTCATACAAAATACCATGAGATACCAAATAGAATTTAAATTAAAATTTTACAATATATAAAATCGTCACAGACCGTACATTTTTAGCATAGTTTGGAAATGTACAATGCCCAGAAAGTCTGATCTGCCACACACGATTGCCGCTAAAGACTGAGTAGGCCTTTTAACTGACCTTTATCTGTAATGTTATAATAGACACGTTTTATTGGGTGGCAAGGTCGAAATACACGTTTTTTAATGAAGTAATAAGAAGGTACCAGAGTTTAGGACTATTATCTTTTTAAATATATAGGCCTACATTTTAAGTGTTTTGTTTTCTGTCTATATTTTCTTCCCTTAAAAACAAGGAGAAAATTGACAAAGTTAAATTTAAACTGAATTTGTACAAATTCGGGTTAGATGAATCTTTTTTTTCTACTGACTACAGCATGATAGTTCAGATATGAGCTAATTGGAGCTGTCTGTGAACATAATAATTTCGTTTGTTAGTTTGTTTGACGGTACTTATTCGATAAACAGTCATTATAGTTACTATAATACGGTACTATTTCAATACCAGCCATTGTTTTATTCACATTTTCAATGCAACCCTTCAATAAACCAAGGGCATTCTTTGACTACAACTCCCAGACTGACTCTCTCTGCTCCATGTGATTTTGTCTTCCTGTTTGGGTATATCAGTTGAAGAAATGGCATCTGACACAGGGAGATACAGAAGTGCAGTTAGCAAAAGCAAAGACCCTTCTGGTCTGCTTATCTCTGTGATAAGGTAATTCATTTTAACCTCGTTTTACATCAGCTATGCCGATACTCTGAAGTGTTCAGTTATGTAGATAGCTAGCATGATCTAGCGAACTCGCTAGATAATAAGCTAACGTTAGCATCTCAATTTGGGCTGTTACTGGCGACAACTAGCTAATGTTGGTAGCTTATGTGATTAAGCTACTAAGTACACATTGTAATGAAAGAAGACGTCGTCCAATTGCTGGCTAGCTCACGTTAGTTCGTCTGTGGTGTGCAACGACAACTGTGTTATACAGACCTAACGTAGTCTCAGTCTAAGAGTGTGTCATTCACATTCGCTGTCACTGTCTGTAGACTTGTAGAGGGGGGATTGTGCAGGGCTTTAAAATGTTGTTACACTCAAGGATAGTCGTAATTACCAGCCTTTGAAAAATGATCAGATGAATTAAGACTACTGCAACATTTGCAAAGGTTGATAGGACTCGGCAGGTACTCCCTGCAGACTACATTGTTCCATGTTTCAATCTCCAGACAGCCTGTTTACACAACTATCCAAAAGCTAAACCGGATGCACAGCTAAAAAGTAAGCTGAAGAAGAAGTCTGATTGGCCTGCAGATGCTTCCTACTGCAATTGGCTATGGTGCACCTGCCACAGGGTGTACGTTTTAGGAGTTTATTCCTGAACCTAGTCACAGCTGTGTTCATAACGAACAACCTTTCCAGCTTGTGGAGTAGCTTAAAAATGTAAATAATTTATTCTGCTCAGTAGTTTGGCTCCCCAGGAAGGAATATGTTACAGGATGTATATCATTAATCGTAGATAAGGGCAGGTCTTGTACCTAATTATTTAAACACAACGAATGAAAGATTGTATGAAATGTCATTCTGTAACCCAGATTTTATAGGTCTCAAATTATTAAAAATGTTTTGGGACAGAACCTTGTCTGAAAGCAACGATGTCCAAGACCGCGAGACAGAGAAGGGTCGTCTGGAGGAAGCCTTTGAGAAGTGTGACAGGGACCTAGACGAACAAATAGTCCAGCACTATGCAGAACTCACCACTGCCATCAAAACCTACCAGAGCATCACAGAGCGCATCACCAGCTCTCGCAACAAGATTAAGCAGGTAATGCCGTGGGACCCGGGGAGGGAGATACACACAATGTAATGGCAGTATGTAAACAAAATGGGTGCAAATATCTTTTATGTGCCCTCATTATAAACAGTTTGCCAGTCGCCACAATTGCACGGTTTTGTATAGGATATTACGGTGTAAACTTTCCACGGAAATTTCAGGAATTAATACGTATTATTGGGAATTAACAGAAATACAGATTTAAATTAAATAAATGTAATTATTATTTTCACAAGTTTTGGCTGGGTTGAAAGGTCTCCTCACATGAGGTAATGAAGAGGAGAAACTACATTGTTAATAAACACTTAAGCCAATTTATTCGCAGATAAATAGTTGATTATTGGATTAAATAACTTCTTTCTAGAACAAATGTTTTCCCTTAAATATGGAACTATATTGATTACCAAAGCTTGTAATATAATGCTGTATCAACCTACAATCCATGTTGTAGCAATATACAGATCTTGCCAAAACAAGCTAGCAGAAGGGTTGCAAAGTTAGTTAAGGGAAAGGAATTTTAACCCCAGTAATATAATACAAATTGAATAGAACATATGTACTTCCTCGCTCATGTAGTGAATTAGTCTGTGGGTTCAATAGCACAGCATCAATGTAAGCGTGTGAAAGCATGAGTGCACTGTGCATGAGAAGGGTTCGCATTTCTTACTGAATTTTCATTCTATAGGATGCTGGCAATTGAAAATAGCTCTGCACATTGAATGTGGAGTGCAGGGAACCAAATTATCTGAATTTACATTTAAAGCGATAGTTCACCCATTTTCTATCCTTTCATGTGTTTTTCATCAGATACCAATGTTGTAGTTTAAACATTGTGTCGTCATTAAGCATTTCGCAATCAAACAGCAGAATGTGAAACGACTTGAGAAAATGTCTCTCTATTGCGTCGTTGGGGCACCTTCCTGAATTTTTTAAAACTACCTCCGTTTTCAGCCAAGGGCAGAGCATATGCTAGTTCTAAGTTTGATACGCGCAATGATCTATGGGCATTGTGGTGTACAATGAATTAGCCATTTAAATGCCGGTGGAAAAATGTGAGAATTTCACTTGCATTGATCCCATGACCCGAACATGTTCAATATACTTACTTAATTTAGCCTAAACAACAACGTAAATTGATTTTAGAAAATTGGTGAAGTATACCTTTTAATGGTGAAATTTTAACCAAAACATGGCTTATTACTTAAAGGTGGGGTAGGCAGTTTTCTGGAAAAGGCAAAAAGAAACACCTGAATTTCAAAATACAACCCTCCTCTTGCAGCTCTCCCTATCCTAAGCCCCTCCCAACAGATGAGCACGGGCACACGCTTCATACGCGTGCAACACAAGGTTGCTCGGCTTGGCCAGAGGCCACCATCAGAGAGCCAAGCTCCGAATCCAAATTGTGGTTGATGCAGTCTCGGAGTTCTCTCCATCTCTGAAACGCTTCATCGATATTTACACGTGTTCTATTGCGTTTATTGTCGACTCTCTTTGATAAGTCAGTCTTCCTCTTTTTGAGTTGCTTTGTAGTGTGTAGTGTGTGCTGGAATAGCAACTTTTTTAGCAGGATTGTTTGCCATTGAATCACACTTTCACTCTCTGAAGGGATGTGAACGGGCATCTGCATTTGTAGAACAGCCAGTAGGAACGCCCTCTCTCTGAAATGACCTGTGATTGGCCAAGGTCTACCGTCACGGGCTATATTTTCTGAAGCCTGTCAACAGAGCCAAGTGGAGGGCAGGAGTAGAGGCTTTCTCTTAGACCACTTGAATTAGAATATGCAGCACGGTTAATATGGAATTTTTGCCCAAGGATGTCAAAAGAGAACTGCCTAGCCTACCCTTAACATTGCCTTATAAAGTGTTAATGTTCTCACCAAGAATATGCACTTTCATAAAAAATTTCAAAAATTTTTTAGTGGACAATATTTCCAGAATTCCCAAGCCGAATTTCCTGTGGACATTTTCCGGAAATCTCGTGATGTATTCAGACCCCCCTGGCACCTCATAGCCAGTATCTTGTCCAGTGTAATCTTGAGTCTCAGCAGTAATAGCCAAACAGTTCTTATTTGTATTTTGTTCTGAACTACCTGACATCCCTCTTTCCCCTAGGTGAAGGAGAACCTGTTATCGTGTAAGATGCTACTCCACTGTAAGAGAGACGAGCTGAGAAAACTGTGGATCGAGGGCATCGAACACAAGCATGTTCTTAATCTGTTGGACGAGATCGAGAGCATCAAACAGGTCCCCCAGAGACTGGAGACCTGCATGGCCAGCAAGCACTATCTCCATGCTACTGACATGCTGGTGAGAACTTTGGCTGTTTCGATATTTTCCTTTAGACTCAATTACATACACGAGGGCTGCCAACTTGGAATTTGCTTGAAGCTGCTGACATTATTGTGAAAAATACTGGATATATTTCTATCTGTTGTTTTTAAACGTAGGTGTAGCCTACTTGTTACATTTAGGTGAATAATCTCCTCTCTTTGGTACTCTTTTCATTGATACAGCTAGATAAAGTATTTTACAGGGAAAGGGTTTTGGAGATGGCTGGCTACCATCACCTGCCCACAGCAATAGGCTACCCCTGTGTCTGTGGTGTGACAGAACTCAAGCTGCTGCTGCCTCATCCTCTCATCTCACAACAACAACAACAACAACAACAAACAAACGCTCCAGCATAGATAGTGGGAGAGAAAAGTGGCGGTTCCAAGTCAGCTGTGTTCACACACAACAAGCAATAAAAAATAAGGATAAATAATGCGATAATATTGGCCTCTGTGGTCACTTTGAGCTGAGATCTAAACCTTGTGCACATCCACCCACCACATTCAGTATATTTCTGAATGCTAATACAGATATGTTGTTGATGTTGATGAGATGACATCTTTGCACACCTTTGCTGTGGTGTCTTTGGCAGCAGGTTGTCTACACAGAGCTTATTATGAACACAAACACTAATATCTCTGCAATTCATCTTGATGAATTCCTCCCCTGCCTCTTGGCATCTTTGTGAGGAGCTAAGCATCCCTTATAACAAACAACTATTAAATGCCACGGTTCTTTTTTAGCACACAAGCTGAATCAAAGTGGCCTACGAGGTACAGAGTGTGCTGGGATCTCTCTATTGCTTTCCTTTCTCTTCCCTCTGTCCCACACAGTAAGGTGTGCTGGAGAGGGGTTTGACCTGAAGAGAGGAGAAACAACACTACAGGGTCCTCATAGGCCACAGAAAAAAAAAGGCTGTAGTTGGTTTGTTGTGGGGACAAAGTAGTGGACATTCTTCCTATTAAAGTTATATTAATAATAATTTGTGGACATTTCTTGCATTATTTCACCTGGTCCCATCCGTAGTGCATACTTTAACTAAACACCTCAGAGGGTTGTGCAGACATTAGTGTTTTTCCCACAATGCATCGAGTCCTGGGACTGTGTTTGTGAATGGCCCAACGTGCTTCTGTTTTCTCCCCACTTCTTAATCTGAAGTACACACACTAGCTTCAGCCTGTTTGCCTATTCTACTCAGCCTCTCCACTCCTCTTCCTCATCCTGTCTTCTCTCTCTTGCCCCCGTTCAGCCTGCCTGTGTCACTCCTGTGAAGCTCCCTGATCTGTTCATTCCCGTTATGCTGCCTCTCATTACTGCACTCATCTGTCAGATTAACGTCTCCCTCGTTTCCACACGTTCCCTGCAGCCCTTTCCTTCTATCCCTCCTTCGTTTCTCCGTCTGCATGCTCTACTTTCTGTTGATCATTTTCCCTCTCTCTACCCTAAACTCCCGCTCTCTGTGGCTCCCCTGAGTTCACCATTAGAATGTGGAGTGTGTTGTCCCTCTCCCATGCTGGCTGGCAGTGCTGGCAGACCCCATGGGGTTGGTGAGCGGCGAGATGGGCTCACATTCCAAAGAAGGACCTGGATCTTCACCCCCCCCCCCACCCACACCCACACACACACACACACACACATACACACAGACACACACAACACACCTGCTGTCCTCCTTGGTGGAGCCCAGAGGGGCCAGTGATGTGCTGTCACACAAACACTACGCTCCCTCCTGCTGTGAGTCTCCGCCTCCTTCTTTCTCCCCCCTGAGCATTCATGGGAGGCCTCGTATCCTTGATTAACTTGACAGGCTGGGCTCCCTAACGATGTTAACCAGCCCATCTTCTGTCATCTCACTCCACTGGTAATGAGTCACATATGTGCTCAGACAACTGCTCTAGCAGCCTCTCCTGACGCACACACACACACACATGCATGCAGATAGTTTTAGCTGTCGCTGCAGTCTACCGTTACCTCGAGTTTGTTAAAGCTGGTAGCATAAACAACCATTGTACCAAGCAGTAGTGATGGATTCCACTGGACGCTAGAGTCATGCAAAACATCCCACAAAGACTAAAACATAATAAGGTACAGATGAAGACCCACACACACACACACACACACACATTCACATGTTCATTCACTCTAAGTGGATGGAGCCTGGTCATGCACTGCATTAGCGCATCTTCCTACTAATGTGCCTCTCATTTGCATCGACGCACTCTTGACCTGTGCCCCCCCTCCCCGGGTCTCTCTCTCTCTCTCTTCCTCCCGGCTCTGCCCAGTGATACACTCCCAGCTTACCCTGGCTCCAGAGTCCTATCATCCACCCATTAGTGCCCTGGACAAGAAACCACACACAGTTACACAAATTAATCTACTGCTTTGGAGATTTATTGAATACAAGTATGCCATAACTAACAGTGCTAATGAAAAGTGAGACAGGGATGGAGTGAGGGAGTCAGTGATGAGGGACATTCAATTCTTACACAGTGCTAGAAAGCAAGGTTGGTGATCCTGTGAAACTTGTACATTGCTACGTTCACCAGGATTGTGCTTCGGAATTTCAGCTCTAGTTTGTATTTATTTATCATTCATACAGGTTTGACTGACTGAGACTAGGTCTATTTTGCAGCAGTGCCCTGTTTACAAAGCAGATAATGGAAAAAAAAAAAAAACACTAAACATTTTTTTTTTATATATAAATAATACAATTATTTAAACAAAATACCCCCTAATGTCAGTACTGCACAGCTTATTGACTGATGGACTGCTTATCATAAGTCATAAGCAAAAACAGTCTGTGTTATCTCTGTTTTCTAACGGAGGAATGGGCTCATATACCTCTACACCTCTCTGGTGTTGTGATGTCAAAGTGTGGCACTGTTCAGCATTTTATTATTTATTGTGGCAAAATAGATTTTGGGCGGTTTGCTATTAATTCAGTAGTTGAGCCAAGGGAGTGTTGTGCTGACTGTCCCCTCCCCACCTGGCAGGTGTCGTCGGTGGAGTCTCTGGAGGGGCCCCTGCTGCAGGTGGAGGGCCTAGCGGACCTGCGGCTTGAGCTCCACAGCAAGAAGCTCAACATCCACCTGGTGCTCATCGAGGAGCTGCACCGCCACCTCTACATCAAGTCCACCAGCCGCCTGGGACTCAAGAACAAGGACAAAGCTCGTCTGCCCGGGTGGGTGACCTTAGAGGGTGACCTTTAGCCTCCTTAGTGGAACTAGGAAAAGGCCATAAAGAAGTAGATCACCTGTTTGTTAAATGGTATCTGACTGAATGCTTCTAGTTTACACTTTGAAAAAAGTTTTCAGTCATCCAATTATTTACCAAGGAGTAAGTGGCATGGAGCAAGCTAATTAGGACTCTTACGCAACCTATTCCCAATCAAAATAGTTAGACGGCTAATTTCTTATCCCTCAATGGTTCCCCTTGCTCCCTTAAATTTGGACGGGGAACTAAATAATTGCTTTAAGACCACTTAATGCAGAGAGGCAAACAACACTTATTTGTCCTGGGGAATTGAGGGGAAGCAAGCAGAATGATAATGGGCGGGTATTTGTTTGTCGGAGGCCACATAGCAGCCAACACAACCGTCAGGGGAATAAGCTCGGCTCCGCTAGTATGCTGGCTAGCTCTGCTGCCTCCATCAAGCTATTCCTCTGTGTCAAAGACGTGGCTGTATTACACATTAGGCTAATGCAGGTCGCTGACCTCCCCCACTAGCTATGCCTATTGTTTTGCTGTTTTCTGTTGAAGCTAGCTCAGCCTGAGTGTATATAGTAGACATGACTGTTTGTAGTGTTTTGTTTGTGTTTGCTCACCAGTGTCTCTGAGCACGGTGCAGTAATTAAGGTGCTGGGCCCTAACAGGGCGGAGAGTGATTTATTAGCTGGGGTCAGAGAGTGGCAGGTCTTACCCTCTACTGCCTCCTATATATTTGGCTGAGTCTGACAGCAAGCCTCCTCCATACGCCCCACTCACTTAACAGAACCACAATGTTAACGCTATGAATCTAAAAGGCTTAGATCGTTTCCCCTCTGCGAGGGCTGGCTAAATTGCTCATTGGAAAGCAACACCATTCCCATTCAGAAATGATGTTATCATGTTGGTTTGCACTTGGTCAAACGATTAGAGATTCTATTTCTCGTCTTTCGTAGTTCTTTCATGGGTTCTGCAGAACCAACGCATCAAAATGTGACGATGATGGTTGAATGAGATGTACAGTGGGATCAAAAATGATTGGCACCCTTGACTGGCAATGCACAAACAATACTTAAAAAATATAAACATTAAAATTATAGAGAAACTCAAAATACAAACGTGAGAAATAATACTACATAGTATTAACACTCTAATAGTACTTTATGAATGTTTCGGTGGAACCAACTATAAACATATCATTATTTCATAAAAAATGTATTTAACCAAAATCACAGTTTCATTATTATTGGCACCCCTCATTAAGTACTTAGTGCAACCACCTCTGGCCAGGATAACAGCATGGAGTCTTTTCCTGTAATGTTTGACAAGGTTAAGGAGCACATCTGGAGGGATTTTGTACCATTCCTCTATGCAGATCCTTTCAAGATCCATCACATTCTTGGGTTTGTGCTTATCAAGTGCTCTCTTCAACTGAGCCCACAGGTTTTTGATTGGATTGACGTCCAGCGACTGAGATGGCCAATGCAGAACATTGATTTTGTTGTTAGAGAACCTTTTCTGTGTGGATCTTTGGGTATGTTTTGGGTCGTTGTCTTGTTGGAAAGTCCATCTATGGTCAAGTCTCAGCTTCCTGGCAGAGGCAACCAGATTGTCAGCCAAAATTGCCTGATACTTGGTGGAATACATTATACCATTGATCTTAACCAGTGCCCCTGGACCTCTGTAGTTAAAACAGCTCCAAAACATCACTGACCCTCCACCATATTTCACTGTGGACATGAGGTGCCTCTCGTTGTGTTCATCTCTCGTTCGACGCCATACATGCCGATGCTGTATCTGACCAAAACGCTCAATTTGGATCTCATCTGACCAGAACACTTTCTTTAAATGACATCTGGAAAGTTCCAATCGTGTTCTTCTTTGTCTTGGTGTCAGAAAAGGCTTTCTTCTGGCAACCCTTCCAAAGAGCCTGTGGTTGTGGAGGTGACATCTGATTCTTGGAGATTTTCTCATCCCTATCAAGGACAAATGCATGTGTCCTCTAACCCTGAGGTTTTCAACGGTACCATATCTTTAGATTTTTTTTGTTGTTGCTGTGACAGCTCTCAGTGGTATATTCAATCATTGGTGAATCTTCTTGTAGCCATTACCAAAGTTATGAAGGTCTTCAACCATCTGTTTCTTTTGAACTGCCAGTCCTTTTGTTTTCTTCGTGGTGTTGGATGACAAAGGGATATTGCATGCATGTTACCTAATTTTTATACCGTAGTGAAACAGAAAGTGATGTAATAGCTTAAAATAGTTCCTTAAGGATTTGACACCACTTAAAATATATTTAATTCCTGGTTTAGTTTTGGCAGAGGGTATTTACAATAATCTTTAAGGGTGCCAATAATTATGAATCCTTGATTTTGGTTACATTTATTTGTATTAATAATTGTATTCTTTTGGTTGGTTCCATTGAAGCATTCATAAATTATGTTATTTCTCATGAGTATTTTTGAGTTTATCTCTATAATCATAATGTTTAGATTTTTTAAGTATTTGTTTGTGCTTTGCCAGTCAGGGGTGCCAATCATTTTGGAGGCTGCTCTATGCTACGATGCTGATCATAGTAATCAGAATTGTGTTAATTAAATTGATTATCTTCTACCATGTTTTCCTCTCTGTTCAGGTCAGCCAAAGACACATCTCCAATGCCTATGTTGGACAGTAGCATTCTGTCCACACCCCGGAAGCTCATGGACTCTTCCCAGTTCAACACCCCTGGGACCACTAATGGTATGACCCACAGAATCGGTCTGATTAGCCTAGTTGCTCAGAAATATTATTTAGAGAAATTCTGGAACATCTACATCTTAAAAAACTGCTTCAAAGATGACTGTATATTTCATTACAGATACTCAATACAAGAATTTGGTAAACTTTTTTTCAGGAAAAGATCACCCTGAATGTGGGGAGGATGAAGTGGTATATGATTAGAGAATACAACCCAGTTTGAATAAGCTGTTTACATCTGACTGGTGATTGTTCATATGTATTTTGTCACATAGAGACTTGCAGTCTCGCTGGTGTCAGTGTGAGGCCTACTCTGTTGTGTTTTCACTGTGGTGATGTTGAAATCCTTTGTGAGGATGTCACGTCTGCCATTAGCCCCATTAGCATGTTATTAGGCTGTGTGTGTACTATGAAATGTTGCTGGCTGAACATGTACAAACCCACAACACACATGAACGAATCCCGGCATCATTAGTACATGGTCTTCCTCCCCACATATCCCCCAGTTACAACAGAATCAGAACAGCCACTCCATAGGTTCCATTAGTTACCATGCGTCACTGCCAGCCCAGTGGGAGAGAGACTCACCATCCACTGTCCCTTACAACCATTGTGACACCTAATACTTCCTATATGTATGTCCTCACAGTGTGAGCAGCAAGCCTCTGTCAATATACTGTACAGAACATCACGTATGCTTCCTGATCGGGTTTTGTGTCATGTATGTATATTGGGTGTTCCTTCTCAATGGGTGTTTCCAATAACGCTGGTCATTAGTGTCTGTCTGCTCGTCATATCAGCCAATCGGCGTCATAGGTGGTGTCCATTACATTTTCAACTGCCAATACAATTGTTGAAACCTTTCGCAAGATTGGCCGTCACTTTCAACCTCAGATTGTATGTGAACTAATGTAATATAATGTAATGATATCCAAGGCCAGGTTTGGCCGGAGATGAACTGTAAATCAGCTCATTCATACACAGTGGCTCTCGTGGCTGGCCAGTCAGCCATTGTTTTCAGACAGGTGTGCTCCTGAGCAGGTGCAGTAGATTAGGTTGAGTTAACTTAGTTAAGCCCAGTGTTGGATGGCCCTTTGCTTTGCTATTATGAAAGGGAACAAGGGCTCGAGATACTCCTCAACTGGCAATTTTCAGGGTGAAAAGCTTTCTCTTAATTTGCCTGAGCCATTGCCAACTCTAAACTGCCGGTTTGCCGACATTATGCAAAAAGCTCCAGCAATTAGCTCCTGCCAAGCCCTAAGACCGAGTGCTTAGACTATGCTAGTTACTCCAGTCATAAAATGTCAGCTTCTATCAACAGCAAAGCTAACCATTTCGTCTAATGGCCTCACAGCACCTAATTTGTGTTGGTAATTGTCGTAATTATTGCACAAACTGCTGTCGACACAGGGGGCATAAACAACTCGGTCTCGACGTACTTGTGCTTTTATGGGAATTGTAAGGCTGTATCTAATGGAGGTTAGAACACCCCCTCCCCCCGCTGTTCATTTCACTGGGGTTCAGAGACAGCAAGAGGGAAAAGACAGAAGGTGCACATATGTGGACGAGAGGGAGGAGTAGAAATGGCAGCAGTAGTTGTGGAAGTCTTTCGGTATGAAGTTATTGTTAACAAATACATTATGAATACTGCACAGACTGCATATAGACATCAACCTTACTTATTAATACATTGCTCATACTCACTGACTGCATATAGACATCAACCTTACTTATTAATACATTGTTAATACTCACAGACTGCATATAGACATCAACCTTACATGCTGTCTTGGGTTTGTTTTCAGAAGTATTTAGCACAGAAACCGACCAACAAATGTTCATTAAATTGTGTTAAATGTAGTTGGTCCTTCTTGAGTAATGACACTGTGGTATTCCCAGTGCGTGATCTGCAACAGCAGGAAGTGCGCGAGCTGAGCCAGGCCGATCTCCCGGAGGTAGACCCGGAGGAGAACAGTGCAGAGTTTATGGGGATCCTCATCAAGGTACACTCCACAACCACCACAACCACAGAGACTCCAACATGGAGGCTTCAGCTAACGAACCACTTCTCTTCCTGCTTTTCATCAAGGGCTTGGCCAAGCTGAAGAAAATCCCAGAGACTGTCAAAGCCATCATGGAACGGTTGGAGCCGGAGCTCAAGCAGATCCTCAAGAGGTCCACCACCCAGATAGCTGACCACGCCTACCAGAGAGGAGAGAACCTCGCCCAGGAGAGCCAGCCCAGGTACAGGGTTAGGGTTAGGGTTAGCCAGCCCAGGTACATGGTTAGGGTTAGGGTTAGGGTTAGACGGCCCAGGTACAGGGTTAGGGTTAGGGTTAGACAGCCCAGGTACAGGGTTAGGGTTAGCCAGCCCAGGTACAGGGTTAGGGTTCGGGTTAGACAGCCAAGGTACAGGGTTAGGGTTAGGGTTAGATAGCCCAAGTACAGGGTTAGAGTTCGGGTTAGACAGCCCAGGTACAGGGTTAGGGTCAAGGTTAGGGTTAGACACAGCCCAGGTACAGGGTTAGACAGCCCAGGTACATGGTTAGGGTTAGGGTTAGACAGCCCAGGTACAGGGTTAGGGTTAGGGTTAGACAGCCCAGGTACAGGGTTAGGGTTAGGGTTAGACAGCCTAGGTACAGGGTTAAGGTTAGGGTTAGGGTTAGGGTTAGGGTTAGGGTTAAGGTTAGCCAGCCCAGGTACAGGGTTAGGGTTAGGGAAGGGTTAGACAGCCCAGGTACAGGGTTAAGGGAGGGTTAGACAGCCCAGGTACAGGGTTAGAGTTAGACACAGAGATAGAGTGATGTATAACCCAGTGTGAGGGTTAGGGTTAGGGTTAGACAGAGATAGAGTGATGTATAACCCAGTGTGAGGGAATGGAAAGTGGAGTGATTGTATTCAACCATGACAAGGTACAAAACATTTCTGCTTGCAAGAAAGACATGATCATTTCTGAGCTGAAGTTGGTTTAATTGAATATTCTAGCTTTTTAACCCACTAACAATGCAACCACTTCCACTCAGCATCTCTTCTCCATCACGTTGTATCTGAGCGACATGCTTTTAATACCCTTCCACTTTGCCCACAAGGATCAATTCCTCCCATTTCCCATCTCTTATTCGGAACTCCCTCATTGAAGGAGATGGACTAATCTATAAACTTAAGACCCTGGCTCCTGCTATTTTCCCAGCAGTGTTCACGCTGTACAGAGTCAAAACAAAAGAGGCTGGAGAGAAAGGGGAGATAATGTCGGCACTTAAGATAAGCTCTTACCCTGGGCTAAGACTAAGGTCCCTGTCCCCCTTCTGCATTGTTCTCCATGCTTCCTGCCTGTCTGCCTGTGTCCAGTGTACACACAGCTGAATGGCGCTACGGGAGCCATTTAGGCTTATGAGTAGTCTGGATGTGCTTTGCTAGCGTTTCCTTGCCTGAGCTGAGACCTGTTCTCTTTCCTCCTGCTTTTGTGTTTACGCTACGCTGATTCAAAGAGCTGAACATGGACACGATGGGCTCCGCCATGGCTTTAGGCTTACCCAGTTGTTTTAGATCTGTGCACTTTAGAATGACGTTTTTCAGATGGACTGTCAATCAGCTATGAAACACAGGCAGGAAGCAGCACACACATGCTTTCCATTCCTCTCATTCCATTGATCCTGAACTAGCTTTGTGTCAGAGATGTTTACTCAGGCCTCCTTCTCCTATCTGACCCAGCCTTGTTCTACCCAAACTCCACTCTTTTTAAATCAGCTGGACTATACGTGTCTGTGTCTGTGTGTGTATGCATTTGGAAGTATGTTTGAATGCCAGATTGTACACCGTTGCTATGGAAACCCTCGCTGACTTACCTGGAGGGACAGTGCTCCTGCATAATTTACTACATTTACACATCGATTGTACACACACACACTTATTAAGACGTGGGCTAGCAGTCATGGCGTTTGATCGTAGAAACTCTCCTTTAGGTTGATTGTTGGCTGGCTGTGTGTAGGTTCCGTATGCTATGTAGATCTGCATAATAAAGAAACGAGGACCATGGGGCTATAAGATGACATGATATGCCCCCTCACACTTACACACCTCTAAACACACAATACAAAGGATTTTGAAACCCTCGAGTCAATACGGACATATTTACTTTGAACATTATCAGTGATAGATACAAAAGCTGCTGAAACCTATGTTTATCACTCTAACACACAAAGAGACTGACCGCTTGACCGCTGTGCGTGCTACGTCGTCCCTCGAAGGACCCCCGGCCCCCCTGTTCATCAGCTAAATGCATGTCAGCTTGGATCTTGTGGGGAAATGAGGAGCAGGATTTCAGGGAGCTGAGGAGATAGATTAGAATGGCCTCCACTGGGAGGTAACGAGGGGAAGGCCTCATGGTGAGGAGGGACATCCAACAAATTAAAGGAACAGAAAGGAGAGAATAGGGGAAGAGTAGAATGAGGTGACCAGGTCAGCAGCACAGCTTTTGTGTGTGTGTGGGGGTGGGGGGTTCCTATTGAACGTTTGGCTGTATGTGTTGTGTGACTGAAACATCACAGCTTTTCCAGTGAGACACCATCCATTCACTGGGAGCATAACTTGTTCTGATTTGTACCCCCTTCTTGCCATTCATAACATTATCCCTTCTGCCCTGCCACTCAAGTGACAGCCAGCCAACCAAATGCCTTCTAGCGAAGCATCAATTGTCCCTCCCTATTGCTTGCTCATCCTTTAGCTGTGCTGAAAACCCCTCTGTATCTAGTAGTCATAGCATAGACACCTTTTTACAACAACCACTAAGATTTTGAGAGGGTTTCATTTTCATTTTTATTTTATATTCCTTAAGTATTTATTCCATTAAGTATTTATTGAGGAGAGAATAGCATCAGATCTGTCAATCTGTGAAGGGATGTAGAAACACATCCCATAGCTTAATCTTCAGGTGGGAAACCTTGATGTGTAAGTAGCCTCCCTGAACATGCTCCAGATGTTCCCTCACTCCTTAAGGATCCCCAGGCTTTGGCTGCTGCTGCTAACGGCTGTCACGGTGACGATGTGAAAACCAACCTGCCAATGTGTTTTATTTTCAGTTCAAAGTTCCACAGAGATGTATTATAATTATAACACGCACACATCTGGAGGAGCTCCCTAGCAAATACTTAAGCAAGCAGTCCCAATTTGTCCTTAAATGGGATAAAACATGGTCATGCATTGCTTGAATAAAGCATGAAATCAGTTGATCATTGTGTTATTGACTGTGCAGTCAGTTGGTATTGTGGATGTCTTTGATCTGATTGGACAATGCGGTTTGTGGGGAAAATATTAGTTAACTTCAATTTTCTTATCGCCTCTGGTGTAAAAAAAAAAAAAAAGAAGAGCATATGCCTCTTTGTAATATATTAGACAAATCAGGCTGATCGTTTTGCTATTTAACAAACTTTCATTTTGCAGGCCACTGTTTTATAACAAAACCTGAATCCATAATTGGCCTGTGTTGTTGTTGTGTTTGTTGGCACGGCTGCAACCCATTTCTCTGGCTACTTTAATGGCAAAGCACTCATGGCACTAACTGGTTTCTTTGCTGATTGAGAATGTAGTAACATTTCAGGTCGCAACCTTGTTGAATAAATAAAATGGCTCACCTAGGTCTTTATTCTGATTTGTGAGCTGTAGCCTACATGCACATTGGGGGGAAACTGAAGTATTCAGCAGTAAGGTATATCATAAGAAACATGGAGATTATCCATATGTCTGATTTATACAAGATAATCTAAAGGAATGAGGCCTTTTAATGTTTTGGAGGGAATTTTTGTGTAAGGAGCATTTCTGTTCATACTCAGGTCTTTTGGTTGCACTTTGAATACAAACACAATGAGGAAAAGCCCTATGTGAATGGATCTACTCTTCTCTCTGCCTCCTTCTCTCTCTCTCTTCCTTCCTCTCTCTCGCTCCCTCTCTCTCTCTCTCCCTCGCTCGCTCCCTGTCTCTCTCTTGCTGCCCTCTACAGGCTGCTCCTGGAGTTGTTGGAGCTGCTGTTTGATAAGTTCAAGGCGGTGGCCAATGCCCACAGTGTTGTGTTGGGCCACTTACAAAAGATGGTGCTGTCTCCCAGCGGGGCCCAGGACAAGGGCATCAAGCTCTACGAACAGGCCGACGTCTCCGCCAAGATCCAGACGGTGCTGCAGGTCAGAACGCACACACACACACACACACACACACACACACACAGTCAGCATTCAGTCACTCTAAACACATGGGACCACGACTAGAATTTGTAAGACACAGGTTTAGTAAGAACTCATTTTTTAGAAGTTTATTATTATTTGGGTATCTACAGTATGGAGTCTGTTTCCTGTCAAATAACGTCAGATATCACATTTCATTAGAGTGCCTGTGTTCTCCATAAACGTGTTAAATAATCATAGAGTGGTCATGTTAGACAGGCCCTGAAGTGGAGCACATGTCTGATAACTCCCTGTGGAGGAAAGCTAAACCTGGCTGCCCAAGCTGTCCTGTGTTGACTGATAGAGAAGCCAGCACAATCGTACTGATCATCAGCCTATTCCTAGGTCTGTCTTCAACATGGTGCTTTCACATCCGTTACGACTTCTTTAGATGTCTGGATATTGCAACGTCTATTTAATAGCCATCAATCTCCAACACATCCCTGTTGAGCATAATCATGGGTCATAGGTCGTGTGTTATCTGTCAGTTTGATGGACATGGATAAAGGAGTGCTCCATTTGCCTGATGTACATTTTATTTTTTAATAGCTGCATGTTTACACTTTGTATTGTCTCTCTGGTCCCGTCTGATTGGCTGAGAGCATGAGCAGCTGTTTCGCTGACCTATGCAGAATCCCAGAGGATTGCCTCTGGTTGCCAGCCCTTGCAGAGTTTTCTGAGATCACACCTGTTTGTCTGTGTGTGTGTGTGTGTGTGTGAGTGTGTGTGTAAATCAAGTAGTGCATGCAAAATCTTTTCGCCTATGCTTCCATGTCCTGTCTTGTTCTGCAATATATCTAAAACTGAAATTATGAGGACAAATCTCTTGGCTACACCCACACATGTTTCTTTGCTATTGGTTCAGGATTTTAGCCTCCCTGTAATCTCTTGTTCAGTCTATGAGACAATAGATTCTGCTGCAGAGCTCTCAGAGTGTCTTACATTGACCATTATAAGGTTGTGTGCACTGCAGACAAAGCTGTGTTGGTTTCTTTCTGTGCGAGGTCTACCCTCTTCTATGGTGTCCTCTCCTACGAGTCGTCTCCCTGGGCTAGCCTCTCAGTCCTCTATAAACTACTGAGGGCTTTCACTAGCACTCTGACAACGTTCATACTCCAAAGAAAACGATGCCTGCTTATCGCATTGAGTTGGAGATATAAAAGGATGAATTTCATTATGACTCGTAAAGACAACTATCATTATGATCCACTGTTGAAGGTGCTTTAGCCCAGACCGATGATCTCTGACTACAGAGAATGGAGAGGGGTGGGCAGGCTGGAGTGTGTGGGCCTGTCATTACACCTTCAGCCTATGCATGCGGCCAGGACTCTCATTATGACCCTGATACTTTCACTCCTTGTGAATGCGCACACATACACAAACTTAGGCACACACTGTACAAAGCTTTACATAGACGAAGCTTCAGCTGAAGTTCAGAAAGATAACGCTGTGCCAGCTTAGCCACCACACTACACAAATCAAAGTGTTCCATGTCAATTGAAAGGTCTGTTTAATAGACTGACCTAAACTCATGGTAATGTTGCTTCATGCACATACGTGACTGAATTGCTGCCTTGGGTCTGGTTCTCTTTGTCAATGGGGACATTTAATCAGCTTTACTTTATGGCAGGGAGCTTGAAAAAGAAGATCCAAACAATCGCAACTAAACTAAGCATCCCGCATGATTCATGCAATTGTTCAAATATGGTTTTAATAATAATAATAATAATATTTTTTATTTATATTGCACTTTTCTATCACCCAAAGACACTTCACAATATTAACATCGATAACATGACAAAAGTAAACAATCAAACAGAAACAGGTAGAACGGACAGACAGCAACAACAGTTCTAACTATAAATAAGCAAAAGGATAGTATATCAGTAAAAGAAAAGGACCGGACTCTAAACAGAGTTAACTAGGGTACGCTAAAGGACCGGATTCTAAACAGAGTTAACTAGGGTATGCTAAAGGACCGGATTCTAAACAGAGTTAACTAGGGTATGCTAAAGGACCGGACTCTAAACAGAGTTAACTAGGGTATGCTAAAGGACCGGATTCTAAACAGAGTTAACTAGGGTATGCTAAAGGACCGGAGTCTAAACAGAGT
>JAVQIZ010151096.1:0-17646 GCA_036023535.2 Galaxias brevipinnis | reverse complement strand
ACATATATATCTCTATCTATAGATAGATATATACATGTATATATATATATATATATAGATATATATATATATATATACACACACGTGTGTGTATATGTATATATATGTGTGTGTGTGTGTGGGTGTGTGTGGGTATATATATATACATACATACATACATACATACATACATACATACGCGTGTATATACATATATATGTGTGTGTATATACATATATGTGTGTGTGTATGTATATGTATGTATGTGTTGCAGAACAGGAGGGGGAGAATGAATAAGGGCCATCAAAGAACTCAGACAGCTATTCCTGTCTTGGCTAAATGACATGGTCTAGCTGTATTAGAAGCTGTTTAGACTCGTTCAGTATATTAGATACAGTGGTTTTTGGTACAAACACAGAACATTATACAGGGGTTTAGGCTGCGTGACACAAATGTGCTAAATTTGGATCACAAAATTGCCTGATTACCAAGTAAAGCACGGATTTCATGTACTGTTTGTGTTCAATTTTGTACAAAATTGTATCCTTGTAAAGAGGGCAATGACTGTCCTGTATTGTTTTTTAGTTTTTTTGCATTGCTTTTCCAAAGCCCTCCCTGTTGTTTTGATGGCTGTCTCAGAGCTGTCACAGCAGTGTGCAGCCATATTGAGCAGCCTAAGTGGTGTTCAACTGAAGTAAGCAGGCCAGAGAATTAGTAGCATCTCATGAATCATTGCCTTTCACGGGAGGGAAGATTTGTGTATAGACACACAGCAAACACACACAACCGAACATGTAGCAGAGTCAGACAAACGTTTAAAGCACACAGGCGTACACATGCCGTATAGACTATAGATGTTGTTTTTGTAAAGTGTATGTTTGTTATTTGGCATGGCTATGGAACTGATAACCCTCTTCCACCCAGATCTGCCTGGATAGAAACCCAGAGGCCTTTAGGCCCAAGATTGGCAGCGGCAAGTCGGGGGAGGTCAAAGGGCGCCACAACAAAGGCTGCAACTGCAAACGCTCTGGCTGCCTCAAGAACTACTGTGAATGTTATGAGGTACTTAACACCATCTGGTGAAAGCCCTGGGTCAGGATGAATGGATTATGATGACTTATCATTAAGATTTTTAATAGATTACGGTCTTTTATTACAGTTCCATAAATAATATGAGGCTAGGACAATATGTTTCTCAATGCCATGTTAGTGCAGTCAGATCTAAGGTCGTTGGCTCCATGCAATCATAAAGGATGATTTATAAAAAAATTATAATGGGTCCCATTATTTTTATGTAAGGGTTATCGCACAAGATCTCCATCACTGTCCACATCCATCTCACCGTCTCACTTTCTTTTTGTAAACGACAAAACTCCAAGGTCAAGCTTGTGTTGCAGGCCAAGATCATGTGCTCGTCGACGTGTAAGTGTGTTGGCTGCAGGAACTACGAGGACAGCCCAGAGAGGAGGACAGTGGAGTGGGATAGCCCGGACACCACCTTCTACAAGAGGGCCAACTGCCAGAAAGACAAGTAAGACTAGAGCCGGGTTGGCGTCTGTAGCAAACCTATTTTTAACTGCTGTTTTCATCTGAAAGGAAGTCACAAAGCGTTCATTTGATAGTGTATAAAACGGAACGGAAATGTGTACCTGCTTGAATAGTGTAGGAAGTGAGATTTTTTAAATGAAGAAAAAAACAACCAAAACATTTTTGACCTAGTTCCATCACAGTCAGATCCAACATGATCAGGATTTAGCGTAATTTCCTGGAGGGCCTACTGCTACTAGCAGGCTCTTTACGCTGCTCCTTTACGTTCACCGCTCTGTGTCTCTGCGGGGGTCTCTCTCTGCCTGTGCATCTGTGTGTACTCATAAAACCATGTTTGTGCGTGTTTGTGCTTTGATAGGTGTCCTCTGTCGTGCATCACGTTGGATGTGGTGGAGGCTACGTGTGGCTGTCTGCTGGCTCAGGCCGAGGAGGCAGAGCGGGAAGCTCATAGCCTGGCCCATGCTGAGAGGATGATCCTGGAGGAGTTCGGACAGTGCCTGACTCAGATCGTCCGGTCGATATTCAAATCCACTGGCCTGTAGAAGGCCTCCGTTGAAAGGAAAGCCAGCTGGTTTTCTGGGTATTGGCTGGCTTTTCACAGTGACTGATAGTATTTTCTGACCTTTAATACATTTTAAGAATGCCATGGTCATATGGCGCAATGATGACTTGAAGATTTATTTTTCCAGTTCCATAGTTGTTTCTTAGGGGTATGTTTTCCATCCAGTCAATATCAGAAATCATTCATCATTCATAGTATGTTGTTCGTGGCATGTTTTTGTTTTCTGTTTTTGTATTTATTGACAGACTTATTTATGTATTTATATTTTTATATATAACTTATTTGTTAAAGTATGTTCTCAGAGTTGTCTAAGTTAGTTTGTTCTGTTAAGTAAATGAGTTGTTTTCTCCTTAAATGTTTTATAAAAAATTATCAGGGATGATTATGCTTTATTATTTTTACACATAATCCAACTTGAAGAGATACACTAATAAAGCTTTATCATCCAAACATGTATTAGTGTGTAATCATTTTACATTGTGTTCATTAGTTGACTGTAAAAGGTTAGTGCAAATAGATTTTTTTTTTAACACTAAACTTAAATACCAACGCTGTTGTATATGATAATGCACACTGTTTCATTTGATAGAAATAGAGAGTTGTCATGGATAATTTTCTAAAGTGGAATTTCCAATGTGACATGTTTCTAATATACGACTCTTATCGTACCCTTTCCGGAGAGCATCCATAGAAAACAAAACCATTCCTGGCGAGCAAGCTGTCACCAGACTCATAGTATTGACTTTCACTATGGCAGATTATGGTGGTGACGTAAACGTGTGTTTTTTAGCCGCAGTAAACAGCTTTCCTGCCATGTCTAAAGCACCTGGGAGGGTGAGCTGCTCAGGGGGTCCTATCGAATCGGGGAACCTGGTGTTATTGAGTGGGATATAAGAAGATGGGAACATTGGTGGAATCACTGAAGTTGGGGCTGGACTCAAATGTTGTGGTGCTGGGGAAAGCAGTCCTCATTCATGAAAAAGGCTTTTCTCTTCGATGAATGAATTATTAATTCAGGAAACGACTTATAAATTCAAGCATTTTGGCCAATAGGCTGTCTACAAGGGTGTATCATTTTTTGACTGGGCTAAGGACAAGACGCTGGTCTAACTGAAACAGATATGGTAGGTCCACTTGTACTGGTTGAAAATGACAGTGTTGTTAAAACGCACTAACAATGTTTGGTGGTTTTTCAGAAAGCTAGTGAGACGGTGAAATGGACGTGCACAGTGATAGTGATCTCGTTGCTTATGGACCCAAGTCGTGGACAGAAGGTAAGAAATGTTCTTTTTCAGCTACCAGTGTGTTTATGGTATGTCCTGTCAAGTTACAACAACGGTATTTTATCCTGGCCAGGTGAAGCTGAATGCCAACAACTGGGGACCACAATCTATGATGTATCTGAAGGGAAAGTGTGAGTTTCAAATTTCATGCTTCTTAAATTTGATATACGTAGACTTAGTTTAATAAATAATTATCTAAATAAGAGCTAATTTAAGGTTTTATCGATTAAAGATGGCAGAAGATATATACCAGAAGAGAATGACAGTCTTTATAAACAAGGGTTGAAAAGCTGGATCACAATTATCAAAGGTCGGTAATTCAATAATATTCCTATCAACACTATTTGTACATCACACATTGTCAAGAAAGTATAACTTGGTTTGATGTTCAGTGCCATTCTGCAACATCATATTGTGATTATATGTTTCAGTGGGTAGCTTCTCCCCCCTCCCTCCCTTCATCTCTTTCCGTTTTCTCTTTCTCGCTATCTTCAATGGCGTGTGTGTGTGTGTGTGTGATCTGACCCAACCCAACAGGCTTCCAAAGGTTAAAGTCCCTGAACCTTAGACCACCCCATCTCCTGACATCTGAAAAAGTTCTTATACACTACCTAGAGAGAAGATGAGATCCAGAGCAAAATCTATATCACCTCATTGTACCATGATTTTCTTCTTTTTCCAGTTAATCTAACAATGCTTCTGAAGATGCACTTAGTATTTTAGTAAATGGTACTTTAGTTTACTGTTGGTTATCAAATATCCAAGCAGTGTAAGGAGGGATGATACTAGGGCTACTCCATCATAAATGTTACCAATCAGTTAAAGCTTCAAACTAAAATGATTAATTAAGGGATGTATAATTATATTTTTTAAAGATCATGTTATTTTGTTATATTTGTAAGAATATAATGTCTGATTTGGAAAAACGTCCTGTGATTTACAAAATACCTTTAACTGTGATGTCTTGCAAATATGTTGTATGGTTGTTTGAGTTAGTACACTGTCAATAATAGATTAAATGGTTAAAGTGTCATTGCATTTTTTTTGTCAGATATTTCTCAGATATATGCCGTTGATTACATGCAAAAGAAACAATTCTTAAAATAAGGAATAGTAAAATATGAGTTGAATTTAGGGATGTTAAAACCAGTATCTATAGTCCGACTGGAAGTCATAAACTTAGGCCTATTCTAATGTGCCCTACTCAAATAGATATTTTCTGCATCCACCAAATACTTACTGGTTGTAAAATGGTTGGATAAATCCATTTGTAGTTGCACTGTGGTTGGCGCCCTCACTGAAATCCTTGGGCGCAGGGTGT
Organism: Galaxias brevipinnis; assembly: GCA_036023535.2. Lineage (NCBI taxonomy): Eukaryota > Metazoa > Chordata > Actinopteri > Galaxiiformes > Galaxiidae > Galaxias > Galaxias brevipinnis. Next base: position 12,953 of record JAVQIZ010151096.1, on the reverse strand, counting down.
ACCACAACACACATCTGCTGTGACACAGGCAGGTCAAGAGATCTTCAGATTCCCCTCCCATTTGCAACACAAGTCTGATATTTGAGTCAGTGTGGGGAGGAAAATATGCAGAACAGCCTCCTCTACTGGGCTGAGGACATTCGGATGTTTTTATTGGGACCCTATGCATATTTATTTTTGGATTAATACATGAATATAAGTGATAGTCTTTGTTTTGAGGGGACAGCTGGTGACTTTCGAAATGCGTTTGTAATATTTTATTGAGCTTTGAACCCTTTTATTTCAAATGAAAGATCAAGCATAGAAACCATAAAAACTAAACAGCTGTGTAGTAACAGTAGCTTCGAACAAAAGCTGTTTAAGTAGTGTTTGGGTTTTCCTAGTATACGCTGGGCATACATCGGCTGCGAAGCGCCTGGAAGCTCAGCCTATTTCCTTTCGGCGCCAATGTTAGATTGGTCCGTGCCAAAGTGATCCTGTCCGTGCACACCAGTTGCGAATGGCTGCGAAGGTCCGCGCCGGGCTCGCGCTCAGACGCGAAGCGCCGCGAAACGCCGGGAGCGCCACGAATGGTTGCGAAGCGCCCCGAAACTGGCGCAAGGCGAGGCTGTCCATAAGACAATTTCTCCGCGCCGGTCACCAAGCTAATGCCTCTCTACACTTTTGTTATCACATTTAGAGCTGATCTTTATCATGGACACTGGCGGTTCCGAGGGGTGGCAAGGGGTGGCAGAGAAAAAAAGGCCTTGCCACCGCAGTTGCCACCCTATTTGTAGGCAATTCATTGGCTACTCAAAAGTGGTATTCAAAATGTCATATTTCTTCGTAGTTCGTGTAAACTTCTTTATGCGCCAGTTCAGAGTTCCCTTTACCCCCTGAATAAAGAAAAAATGGTTGCGCCCACCACCCGACCCGCGAAAATCAAGTCACGTCACCGCTCACCGCTATTTCACTAATGCTGCTGTCGCTGCTAAGGTGAGGTGTTCTCATTAATTTATCGTTACTCAGTAATGTTTGTTTTTATTCTGTTATTGTGGCTCAGTTTAAAATGTTTTTACAATAATTTGACGGTTTTAAATATCTGTGACAGTGCTCAATTGCATGTGCCTCATCATGTCATGAGGAGGTACCACCAGCGGCTTGGGCAAAATCCCGTGCCCCCCCCTCCCCCGCTACCACGTCGGTTAGAACAGTAGTGATCTCTGTGGGTACCCCTCCACTGAAAGAAATACTGGACCAATACTATTAATACAATACATTAAAAGTACACAATAACAAATACACAAGTACAAATGCAATCAAGTGTTTCAGAATACATTTTCCTATAGTCCTAGCAAATTAAGTCAGTGTTTCCTTAGCTAACATGTAGAAGATAAATAATGCATAGATAGACCTTGGCTATAGCTCTATCTAACGTTTGCTAGCTAGTTTTAGTAAACATTTGTGAAACACCTTAAAACAATACAATAAAAGATTTAATTTCGTGTAACTTCGCATTATAAGTATGCCTCTAACATTTACATTATTGAAGTATAATATTAGTTATCTTGTTCCCTTGTCCTATTGCCAATTGATTGTATTTGTACTTGTGTATTTGTTATTATGGACTTTTAATAGTGTTTTTAGTTTTGCTCCTGTAAAGAACTTTGTGACTTATGTCTGTGAAAAGCGCTATACAAATAAACTTTACTTACTTATTTGAAAAATAAATTAAAAAAATACTTGCACAAACTGCTTTGTTGTTTACTGTATCGGTGTCTGCGTGGGTTCTCTCCGGGTGCTCCGGCTTCCTCCCACAGTCCAAAAACATGCAGGTTAATTGGTGACTAAATTGTCCGTGAGTGTGAGTGTGTCAGCCCTGTGATTGACTGCCTGGCGACCTGTCCAGGGTGTACCCCGCCTCTCTCCCCATGTCAGCTGGGATAGGCTCCAGCCCCAGACTCTGCAAGGATAAGTGGTATAGCTAATGAATGGATGGATGGATGGATGGATGTACCGGTCACCATGTTTTCTTAAATTTATTGATCAAATAAACTAATGATTGTATGATTGTAGCTCTGAATATGGACTTGTTAATTATTGCTTAAGTAGGCTATGTAGTGTACCTAAAGCACTTACTATAAGATCACTGCCCAGATAAAGTTGATTCGTTTTTATATTTTTAGGTAGGCTAGTGATCTTAGACCTACTCAACATGTGCATACAGCTTTTTTGGCCCTCCAACTCAAATTTCTGTATCCGTGTTGATTTTGTTTTCTAAAATTACTCGAAATACACGGTCCGATCAGTTAACATGGGCGCCGAAAGGAAATCGGCTGCGCTTCCTGGCGCTTCGCAGCCATTCGTGGCCGGTGGACACCCGGGGTAATGCCGCTGCTAACCGAGGGGGTGAAGTGAGGACACGCGCCCACCAGCTGGTATCGTTCACGCTGTCAGTGCGTCTGGGGTTGCAACGACATTGAATTGACCAATAACATTCCGTAAGACTGACCCACTACGCAAAGCCGTGGTTTTATTATTATCCTATATTTACCTCTTGGCAGGTAGACAACTGAAATCAACGGCTGCCCCTGAAGGACAAACAACGTTTTGTGCCACGGTAGCCTGACTTTATCTCTCACTTCGATCATCTGTATAAAAAAGAACCAGCATGTCCGCACTTAATGGGTCTGTGAATCTGCTGAGGAACGTAGTGAGGGCGCAGATCATCCCTCGAGCTAATATTTCAGCCAAACCTGCAAAACACCCAGTTTCACCAGGCGTAAGTAATGCCGCATTGAAGACGTTGCGCACTTTTCATTTGGTGCGCAAGGTGCATCAAAGTTTGCCAGTTGTATTTAAAGTGAATTTATTCGCTGCTTGCTGACGTGTTTCTAATATATGGTCATGGAAGTCTGTTATTTGTTTGGGTATATGTTTTGTATTTGCTATGGTATACTTTAATTTTTTTCGTTACGTAGGTTGGGCAAAGCCCGCGCACTATCGCCATTACTCGCTCCAATTCCTTCACGTATAAAGAAAATATTCTGCTATACCTTTCATCAAATTCAAAAGACAGCATTCTAACATAACTTCATTTATCAGTTGTAGTGAATGTGCAGGATATACATATTCTGCCTAGTATTGCTTTCCATATAATTGTAGGCTATATGTACCAGGAAGATATTACATTTGAATATTTCCTGTCTCTTGATAGTGCTATAGTAGGCTAACTGTTGCGTTCTCGAAACTGCCAGTGCAGGCTTTGACCTTCATGTACTCACCAAAATAAAGTCAGATCATGCGCAATAAACCTGTTCTCATGACTTGGAGGTTAAATTCAGGACAACTCACAGAAAACTCCCAATTGAAGCTTTCCTTTTTTGATATAGTCTATTTTAAGTTGTTACAGTAATATCAAAAAGTAAAGGGATATCGGAATGCTACTAGCTCTAGTATGTTAAGGATAGAACGTTTGTACAGCTGAATAAGGTACTTTCCTTCAATACAGCCAAGCTTATGTGTGAAATGTAACTGTTTTTCTCTTTGTGTAAACACTTCAGGTTCTTCATTTTAAACAAACTAACAAAGAGCATTTCAAGCCAGTTGTTACAATGAAAAAGAACATAATTTAAGTATGTATGACACTTTCTAGGAGCAGGCCATTGGGCTCATAGTCATGTTTATCACCATCCTGGGACCATCCGGCTACATCTTGGCTCACCTAGAGGACTACAAGAATCACGACTAGAGACAGATGGAGGGACCAAGAAAGACCGAGCCACTATTCCTTTAATATGACCACAGCTGCCCGTTCTGAAACATGGCAACAGTTCCTGTGCATGCCAGTCACTTATGAATAAATGAATATATCAACCTAACAATGCTGGTCCTCTGCTATATGGAACTGTGGGATAACAGTCTCCAGAAGTGATGTGTGTGCTACAGGCTGACAAAGCAAGGACAGTGATGAGTTAACGTAGCCTGCTTTAACATGACACAAAGGCCATGCGGATAGTGGATAACCAACCTAAACATAGGCAGGTAGTTTCTTCAGAGAATAGGAAGCAAAGCTCAGATGAGGCACTGTATATCCTGGCAGATGTGACCGCCTCCTGGGAACTCATTGAGACCCCACTTTCTAATGTAGCTTGTGTAGCACAACTTGCATCTACTTTAAGATGACCATCCAGTCACCACAGGGACAGAGCTGAGCGGGGAAGTAAACATGTTGTGTCTGACTGGTGGATTATGTCCCTTACAGGGCCAGTTGACCGGGGCGAGCTACCATCTGTGGATTGTTAGACAAATGCAAAGGGGTCAGTGGCTACTATATTCAGCAACTGAGAACAGAACCCTCTCCTAGCGAAAAGGGATGTATTTCTAACCAAAGTCAAATTTGATATGTATGCAATATTAGGTGTTCTGTGAATTGAGATGAAAACAAGTGCAGAGTAAAAAAAAAAAGGAGGCATGACCAATCATGGTGCAACGAAGTGTCAAGACCTTTTTCAGGAAGTTAGGGTGGGGAACTATGGCAAAGGGCTATTTTCCATTCTTTGTTCAAGCTCAGATCTGAAGGAACTAGGAATGTCACGGTTTTCTTGCTTCTATTTACACCGCTACACTCCCAGCCAAACAGTTGTTTTCATGCATCTATTTTCTTTATATCAGTAGTTTACACTCAGCTTCATTCTATTCGATTGGCTATTCCCACCCAGCCTGAGAAGGAGATGATCAAGGACATATGGAAAGGGGGAGCGTTCTGAATTAATAAAGTCACCAACAGACAATTGCTGCGTTTTTTTTGCCCAATACTGTAAATGAACACATGAGTGCACACAAGGGACACATGGTGACCTGACACGAACCGTTTTAAAATAGTCAACACATTCAGGAAGTGTTCTCTGCATGGGCATAGATCAACCAGTAGGAGGCACCATAGTCACACCATAAATAAACCTCCCACATTATCTTAGGACCTAGGGGGTTGGACACCTGGCATGGTTTATTGATTTTCAGTTCGTTAATTTCTATCGTCGGTTTGTATTGTGTTACTATTTATAATACTGAGAGCTTCCATTGCACATCAACAACTCGGTTGACCATTGTTCATTCTACATATGTGTGAGATACTTTTATTATTATGTTAGTTGACTTTGTGACTAGAAAGGAAACAAGTGACATATGATAAACGTTAAAGCAGAGCATAGGTGTGTGTTTGACCTCCTTTGACTGTATGCATTGTACCCTTGATTCCCAGTCTTATGTTTCAGTTTGTCTTTGTTTCTCCCACACACATACACAGACACACAAAGAAAGTAGGTTATCTTTACCTCATGTGACACTTCTGTCGGTTAGGGTTTGGCAGCGCTAATGTTTGTAACGTAGAAACAGAGCCTAGCTAAAACCTGGTCCTGAGCCAAATACAACAGTGCTGCATTCCTGCTGGTTTTTAGACCACAACATGTTAAAAATAGTATACCAAATATGATTCATGACCAAAGATATAACTATCTGGGTACGTTTAAGAAGTCTTGAATTTTGGTAAGACTTCATGTATGAAGTGCTTCTACTACATTATTCTGAAGTTGCTTTTGACGTTGCTTTGTATGGGTTCAGTTTGCAAGATCATATGTAGTTGTTTTAAGGTGAATCGGCATTTTAGAGTTTCTTAATGATCAGCACTGTTGTTATATTCAAAACACTATTCAGAAACAGCTAAGGGTTTTGTAACAACTTAAATTATTGTTTGGATTAGAAAAAAAGAGAAACAGGTAATATAAATATCTGACTATTTTATTTTATAATCTGATACATTTCCGACATGGTTACATTACAGCTCCCAAAGTCAACACCTAAAATATAATAGTTTTTCTGTAAGTATTCAAAGTGTTTCCTCAAATGAACCTTGGTTACAATAAACATGCATTTGCATGTTATCCTGACATAAGTTAGAAGATAACAGAAAAATAAAGTTGCATTAGATAGTGATAGATTAGATCCACTAAACACAACATTAGAGAGAAAACAGATGAACAAGAGGAGAAATTGATAGCGGTATTATCAGCCAGAAAAGAGGGATAGCATGGCCACGGTGTATGCATACCATCCGAAAACCTGTTCCAACACTATAGGTAGTATTACATATTGCAGTGCAACATTAAGATTCCTCACAATACAAATCGTTTTGGACGAAGCACTAGCCAACCTAGGGCAAAATTCCCACAGTGAGACAAAGCCGCTCTAAGTGCAGATGTCAAAAAAAGCTCACTGAAATATACTGAGTGCACTCATAAATAGGTTTTTATAAAAAGGATATGTGTGTATGCAAGAGGAGTGCCATGAGTCATCCTAAAATCACATGTTTTGACTTTGCAAAAAATAAGCATAGAATATTACTTCAAACTGTAGCAGCTGGAGCATCTTCTAGACTACAATCCAGGTAAGCACACCTTCAGATGGAAGGAGTGTGTTCGCTTCCTTCTCAGATAGATCCTAGTGGTCATTCAATATCAACACACCTGGGTCCAGTTACTCAATCCCCTACCCCCCAAAACTTTTTTTTTAAAATAATTTGGTTTGATTGCCTGACTGAAGTGTCAGATCAATGGACTAGGTTCCAGGTAAGCGGAGACAGAAGTGTTTGGTTGTGACACTTTGTGGACAGCCTGTGAGAGCCATGTTCCAGTGATCAGTACCCTGTGGTAAACCTATAGCCATTAGTGCTTTCTGGTCTATAGACGGTGTGTCTGCCTTGATTGCTGTGGTTTCTACACTGTGTGAGTGCGTGGGTCTATTCTGCCTCATCGTCGCTGTTGGCGGGGGGCTCCTCCGGGTTCAGGATGGAGTTGCGCGTCAGATTCTTCATGTCCTGAACGTTCAACTCTCTCATCTTGCCATCCATCCCTAGCTGCATGGGCTGAATAAGATTGTTCCTGCAACAAGAGAAGAGAGAGACCATAGAGGCACCAGAGAGAGACCAGAGAAGAGATGTACTGTAAGTGTAAGTATGTGCAATAACATATGTATGCGTGTTCATGTTCCCTTCGATGTGTGTGTGTGTGTGTGTGAGTGTGTAGGTGTCTCACCGGGAGAGTTTGTCGAACATGTCGATCAACTTCATGGCCTCCTGCTCCTTCTGCTCCTCAGTCATTCCCTCCATTGGGTTGGGCTGCTCATCCTCCACTACGCCAGTTACCGGGTTGATCCTGAGAGGAGACACAAAAACCACTGTCAACACACACACACACACACACACACACCCCGCCCCCCTGTTCCACACACGCATTTATAACAGTCTTTACAGCCTCAGTTGGGTCGATATACACACACCAACACATGCCCCACACACACACACACGCAGCCCCACACCAGAGTGATGACTCACTGTGCTTTGGCCTGTCTGTACTCCTCGGTGTCGCTGTCCTCGTCCTCAGAGTAAATCCCTGAGGTGACCCCTCCTCTCATGAGGCCTCTGGCAGCCAGCAGCCCCGCAGCGTTGCCATAGCCCGTGTACTTGATGAACCGGGACACTGCACAGAGAGAGACGGAGGCCAACGTTGGCGACGTTAGGATCTAAACGCGGATGTGGAGTGGGAATTCTGCCGGGCACTCAGCATAAGGGGGGACATGATTAGAATAGTTCTATTTTAAACCTGACTGAATGAATTGATGCTGTTAAGTTTAAAGTCTGAACCTCTAAATGGACTGTATGGTAAAGGGCCATACATTCTACTAGGGAGGCTTCTGGTTGAATCTGCTCACCACTCTCTTTACAGAGCACAAAGAGAAACTCTGCAGTGCAGGTCTTGACGCCCGTGTCGATGTGAGTCATCAGGCGCACCAGCTTGTTACGCAGCGTGTTGCCCACCTCTGGTCTGTTGACCACGTCTCGCAGTGGGGGAAGGACCTGCACACACACATACACACAGTAAATGTATGGGCTACGCAATGAAACCCAGGACGTATGCAATCCACTGGCAGGCTGCTGACCTTTGACCTGAGGAACTTCCTGGTTTCTCTGTGGATGCGGGCGCTCTCTGTAAGCAGGTTGAGAGAAGGCAGAAGGGTCTCCTTCACCTTGTTTCCCTGAAGGACAGGATAGAAGGATCAAACAGAGCAGGTACACCTAAATATAACCTACAGCACACCTAAAAATAACCCAAACTAGAATAGATAGAACAGAGTCCTAGGATGCCTAAATAAGTCGAGGCTGTCCTTGTATTTATAAAGGTTATAACTAAGGTAGGAAATCTACCAATAAACACCTATGAGAGTTTTCAAAATGGCCACTGAAGCAAAAAATCTTTCAGGGTTTCCTGATTTTGTGTAAGTATTGTATTTTGTATCTGGCACCAACACATACAGTACGTCATAGGAGCTTGTGAGCATGGTTGGCTGACAACCCAAACCCTTATCTTTTTATTTTGTCATCATTTTAGGGTTGGAGAGAATGCAGATAAGTGGCAGTCAATAGGAAACAGCAGGTTTTGTCGTTTTTAGTATTTATTAAAGAGACAACATTTGACCCGTTTTGGGATAGGCGCCACTATATTTACCCTACATATGGAATTATGCATTATTTACCTACGTTTTATGTAATTATTTAGAAATCAAATAAGCTGTTTAAGCTGTCAGAAATGTCTATACATTTGTGTGTAAAAATATGTTTTTGTATGTAAAACATGTCCAATCCCATATACCGTAATAACTCTGCTCCTAATAGGCCTGGACTCAGCTGTGACTCTGTTTACGTCCCGACTCCCCCCTCGAGGCTCGGAGTATCGGCGTCCCATAATAACCTCCTTACCAGAAACAACAACCACAGCTCCCTCAACAACAACACTCCCAGCCTCCTCCTCCTCCTCTGTTCCAATGACACTAAGCATCCTCAATAACAACCTGTTTGCATAGGGAACATCCCATCAGCAGTGAGGAAGCTGGTCAGAAACCTAATAACAGACGCTGCTCTACAGGCCTTCATTCTATCCATGGTTCTCTCGTTTGATTATGATGTATATCTAGACTAGATAATCGTTCCCTATTTTACATGGTAGCGCACTGCAGTAAGATGTTTGGTGCTTCTCTCTCGTCTCACCCTATCCAGCCTCTTCTCCATGAACTCCATCAACATGTTGACGGCGTCCATGTTGACCCCCATGTACTCTAAGGAGCCCTGTTGCACCTTGGGCATCAGCAGCACATCCAGGCAGGGCAGTGGTAGGTTTCCTAGAAGGTTCACGGTATGACTGTAACACACATACATACACACACACACACACACACACACACACACACACACGCGGTCAGCAGAAGCAGCCGCTACTGAGAAATAACTGTTCCATTGTGAATCCAGCATTAAGTTAAAAAAAAAGAAAGAAATCAGTATAAGAGCTGGTATTATCATCAACAGACCATGAGACAGTGAGTGTGTGTGTGTGTGTGTTCTAACCTGTGGAACTCCTCTGTGCGTTCCTCTCCGTCGGCATTGCTCATCAGACAGTGTCTCAGAATGGCCCCCAAGTGTCTGTATGAGGCAGCCTCTTCCTGTGGGGAGCAGCACAACAGATGATGCATCACAAATGAGAATATATCATCAACAACGTGAGCCCTTCATTTCGATATAACGTCGTTACAGATCAATGACGCAAGCGCAGGACTCCTGTTCCAGCGTAATCTAATGGTAATCTTGTTTTCACAGTGTGGGTCTTGTGGCCTCAACAGGACTTTGTTCTATTTCCATAGCATGAGGCAACATGATGCACACACACACACAAACCCCTAACGAGATGCTTTATATATATATAACACACTGGGCCAAACAGAGCCACTGACCTCGTCGACCTTGCGGCGGTTGGTGTCAAAGGTGATGTTGAACAGGATCTTGAGGATCTCCATGGCCCGCTCGATCTGCTGGCGGCTCAGAGGTGGCAGCTCCTCCGAGGACTCCACGCCTGCCCGGGCCGTCTCCAGGGCGTCGGGCCAGCACAGACCCAGCGTGGCGTCCAGCTGGTTGCCCAGGAGCGTGACGCCGCGGAGCTCGCGGGCCAGCTGGGCGCGCACGTCCACGCGCAGCGCCGTGAGCAGGAAGGTCAGGCGAAGGTCATAGAAGCGCACCTGGAGAGTGACGGAAAGAGAGAGAGGCGTGGAGAGAGAGAGAGGCAAACAAGAGGGAGGACAAAGGGACTCACCTAAGTTAGACCATGTCAAGATGTAGCTGGTTTTGCTAGTAATATTTAGTTATGTATTTCTAATGATTGGACCAAGCATCCAGTACAGAACAGCCACCTCGTGGTTCCAGGTGGGGTCGTGGCACTGCTTGAGCCGCTCGGCCACGCTCGCCATCAGCTGCAGCTCGGCCGCCACCACCTGGCCTGTCTCGTTGTGCAGCAGGATGTTGCAGATGCTCTTGAGTGCCTCCACGATCACCTCCAGATCGGGATTCTCTGAGGGCGGGGCCACCTCCATGCCTCCTGCACCCCCTTCCTCGCCGCCCTCGCCGCCCCCGTCCCAGCGCCTGGCGACGGGCACGCCAGCGTAGTGGCAGAGGGTGGTGAGGGCGGAGCGCGTGACAAAGGGCGCCAGGCTGTTCTTGTCGCGCGTGAGGATGCGAACGGTCTCCAGGCAGGCCAGCTGGCAGGAGGGCTGCAGCTCGCGCTCCAGGAAATCCAGAACCAGCTCCCCCAGACGCTTTGGGGGGCACAGTCAAAATGAAGTGACCATTAACATTTTGTTTTCCAATGAGGAAAATCTATTATCTATCTTACCTCGGTGGAGATTTTTACTGGTAACTGGTAATTCAATGATAGGAAGGGGAAAAGATTTTGAAAAGTGACCCATGCCTTAAAGAAAAAATTTGCTTTGGGTTATGCTATTTATCTTACCCCTATTTACACTGTAGATTCATATTTTGTGTTGAGAGGTGTACTTAATCCATCAGCTCAATCAATAATCAATACATAGGTAAACATCACAACTACAGGGAATAGTTAAAAACAAACATATAATAATATAGTAACTACTATCTTTTTTTTTTGTATTTGAGGTGTACTTTAACTGAAAGCTTCTCATCAGCTTTTACAGTAATGCTTTAGTTGTGCATTCCACGGTCTAAGTACTTTGTGAGTTTTAACGAGGCAGCGTGTTTTTACAGATTTTTGCCAGTATTGCAACTGAACTCAGCCTCTGTACAAGCCTCCAGACGAGAGGTTGACAGCCGACGAGCCAATCCTGTCACACAGTCTGTACAACTGACAGCTGACTAACCAGTAATGTCAAATTGTCAGAGACTTATGAAAACTATGCGTTCCCTAAACAGCACTGCCTCAGCAGTTAATTTTACAAATGATTTGATACTTTTGGGGGAGGAGGGAAATCAAATGGACCGGAAAGTAAATATACAAACTTAAAAACACACCAACTCGATACACTTTCTATCTTTGAGAATGTTGAGCTTTATGTTGTGGGAGGAAATAACCCAAGCACAAGACATAACCTGTTTCCCCCTTTAGAGTAAAATAACTAAAAAAATAACTATTACATACCTTTCCTAAGACTAACATAGTCAATAGGCCACTCCTTAGGTAAGTTAGAATTATAGCTGCATAAGGAACTCTATTCCACTCCCCCAGCTCTAGAACTGACCTGAATAGACACACACAGCGGACTAACCCTGAGTCAGCCAGCTCCATCCACTAACGTGTGTGTTTGTGTGCAAGATGACAATAACACACATGCACGCACTCTGTTCCCTTTTAAGTGGTCGTGAATAGTTACATTTAAGTATTTGGCTCTGCTTGACTATTTTCCTGAGCTTAATTGTAAACAAATTGTTTAAATTACTAAATATACTGTATATGCTACACATGCAGAACAAACCAACTGATCTGTTTAGTCAGCATAGGTAATGTCTGGAGATACTATAGACTGAGTGAAGATAACTACTTAGATTGTAATAGATCGAAACAAACAAAATCAAAACAAACATTATTCTAAAACTAAATATATCTGTTAGAGAATCTGGAGTTAATATTGAATTAAAATATTGAAAAGCTTAAAAGGATTTAATTTATAAAGTCGTATAATTCTTTTAACAAAGGGCTACATACAACAACATATTCCATAAGGAGTTTAATTGAATCTCAGCTGTTGCCTTTTTTCACATGTAGATATATACTTAGAAACTAAAGTATACATATAACAGCATATATATTGAGACATAAGGACACTTGACTGGTTTGTCCCTCTTAATAAAAACATTGCATCTTGTAGTCATATGTCCTTATGAACAAAAACCGCTAAAGCACTCACAAAACCATGAGCTAAGCAACTAACATCAGTTAATCTACAGGAATTGAGGGTGTTCTAGCACTTTAACTTTTAGGACTGACCACAGAAATAAACCAATAAACCAAATATAGATAAAGGCAGATTAGCTTTCTTGCCTAAGGTCTTTTTACACAGTAGTGTGTATTTGTTGTGTGTGTATGTATATGTGTTTCCTGCATAAGGTCTGTGTAGTGTGTGGAGATAACATGAAATTAGGTTGGTGTTTATCAGTGTGTGTTTGTGCATGTTGCATAATGTCTTCAGATGGTGTACAGCTAAGCCAGGGCTATACTATTCTTTGTCACTGTTACTTAGTTCACTCAGCATAGGATCATCTAGATTATTTTTTATAAAATGAGTTACTCTAATTCGGTTTCTGGTGATACTTTATATATGAAGTAAAAATGTATGCATTTCAAACACTTTTGCTTTATCTTACAGACTAAAGCTTTTACTTTTACTTACATGCGGCTGTGTCAATAAGTTCACTCTCATAAAAACAAGGTTCTAAATCTACCAACAATTTCACAACAGAGACCCAAAGTTTATCACTTCGAACCATCAAGTGTTTGAGATCGAAATAAGGTCTGAATCAGCTGCCCAACTTGAAGAACAAATGAATTAGGTGTTGGGGGGGGGGGGGG
>JAVQIZ010151082.1:0-44536 GCA_036023535.2 Galaxias brevipinnis | reverse complement strand
TGTCCTATTTATGGTAATGAGCCATCTGCCCTCACCGTAACAGCCACCCAAACAAGGAGGGGCAGGCAGGGGACAGTCTCTGACAGGCGGGACGACAAGACAAAGACACTTACTCTGTTGCGTCTGTCTCTCCCCCTATGACAGACAGACACAACAGAGTAAGTATCATGTCTTGTTCGTATGAATGCCTTTAAATAGAAATGTCATCAGAGTCAGACATACGAGAAAGTTGATTCCATGTATGATGCATTTCAAGCCAAGGAAAAACGTTTTTCAGCATGTGTAACCATGGAGGTTGTTCAAAAGGATAATAAACTGTTTTGTTCATAGGTATCTATGAGTGCATCTGAGAGACAGAACGCAATGACCACCTGCAAATCTGTGTCACTAAGTTAACCATCCCATCCCATAAAGTGGTTGTAATATCACATGACTGGTTGATATTCCTTCTCCCTCATATGACTACTTCTATACACATAAACATACTTTACACTGTTAATGCTTTTATTCGGATAAATGATTCTCTTTTTTTTTCAAAATAATGAGAATCTGAACATTATGACGCTAAGGCTTAGTGACTCTGATACAGAGTCTGATGGACACATTAGCCATCCATGGCCCCTCTGTACTTAGACCCAGACCTCTGTTGCCACTGGATACAAGATTGGTTACCAAGCCAACACATGTGTCTAACCAACATCTGAATGTTATAAACTCACAGGGTTTTATGTTTTGCAGGAGAATTTGCTGTGAAGCAGAAAAGGGTTAACTTGCAGTTCATATTTCACAAAAAAGGTTCCTTTGGACACCGACTAATATAGTGATGAGCAATATGAACAAATTCCTTTTAAAATACCACCTTTGCTTGGATGGTTAACATATGTTGTCCAATACAACCCATTGTCAATGTCCTGTAATGAATGACTGTGAATGACCTGTGGTATCTTTATCTGCGGTCAAAGTCTGCCAAGCACAGTAGTAAGACTTTTAGATCGGTTAACAACTAGAGAGCCACAAGGCACAGATGGACTAACTGGTGCTGCTTGGGGTTAAGGGAGGCACCCAACTCATAAAACAATACACTAAGCACAACAAATAAGCAGACAACCATTGTCATTTTAATTCTAGCATGATAATCCCATTGCACATGTGTGTATGAATGCGAAATAACGATGAAAAGCCTTTGCATAAACTAATCTGCTGAACAAAAGAAGCATTTATTTTATTTTATTGGGGGGGGGGGGGGGGGTAACATATGGTGGCCCGCATATGTAAGGTTATGCATACAGGAAGGATGTGTTTCTCCTATATGACACATTGTATAGTTGTCATGGTAGCAGCCAGGGGTTACCAGGCAGTCACTGGATGTGCTGGACATGTTGGAAAACATGGACAGTGGAGTCGGCTTCGTGAAACCACAGGCTGAGATTATACAAGGAGTGTTATCGACATTAGGAGGAAGCATCATATCCATAACCTAAACAAGGTATATTCTGAAATAGAGAAAATGGGACATCTAGTGTTCACTCAAGAGAATTGTTTCATGGATATACAGATAATAGAGCTGCTCTAAATCTCTTATGCTAAAGACATTAAGTGGTTTTGGTTTTAGTTTGTTCTTTTAAAAATGGGGAAGGCACTTCATATTTTTAACATGAGCGCAACACACACACGCCTACCTGCAGGTACGCACACACATGCATTAACACATAGAGAGAGAGAGAGAGAGAGAGAGAGAGAGAGAGAGAGAGAGAGAGAGAGAGAGAATTTCCTGGCCATCTGGAGTGTTCTGATTCCCATACTTTACACACCCATCAGCTTCTTGTGTATTTTCCCTGCCATCCTACAAACAAAAGTATAAGAGTTGTTGGCCTTTATTGAACCTCTAGGCCCTAATCTTTAATTCTGACGTTTAAGCTAATGTACTCAAATATAGAAGTGCTTATTAAATAAAATATGGTAGTGAAATTTTTTTTTTCTAAAATCACAGACCCAAATTTGTTTTAATGTAGAGATCTTCCTAATTTGCCCTTTGGTGCTAGTAGTAATTTGACTTTGCCCTACTTAGGAATGCTTTGTACAGTTGAATCCGATGCAAGCAACACCCTCTGGTGGTAAGAAAATATGTTTTCATATATGAGAAAATGCAGCCTAACTTTAATAGTAGACCTTCCCAGTTAACAGGAAAGTATGGCCTTTGACGAACATTTACGAGACTTTAGAAGAGCTCGTTGTCAACTGATCAGGACCCTGAATTATTGTACTCTTCTTGCACCAGTTAAAAGTGTTGCTGGAGTTTTTATGAGCATTCCATGGCATTTAGATTAAGTATGTTTCTTCTACATCACTGGTCAAAACTTTCATCTAAACTGTTCACTTAAGCCACTTAACAATGTCACTTTTAAGAGAGCCATTGCACTACTAATCCTATTCTACAATAATAATAAAAAATAGCATATGTGAAAGTGAATATCATCAGAATCCAATCAATTATACAGACTGACGGGAGTCTTGAACAGTAGGCTATAGCTTCAAGGATGTAATGAGTAACTCTGTTTCAGTTTGGTCACAATTGATTGCACTGTTGTCTATGGAATCCACAAATGCCTACAACCCTGCACAGAGGTACTTTAAAACTACAATATCTGGACCTTTAAACCAGAAATGCATCGATCTGCATGTGTTAGAAACACTTAGTGTGAAACCATCATAATATTCACAAACAAAGCCTAAGCAAATACCAGAATAGATATTGCAACCTGACTCATAAAGCCACTCTGTCTACTTCTGCATGCAGTGACACTGTCTGCCAAGGTTGTCATAACCACAGTAACACAGTGTAAGGTATTCACACATTGTCAATATTAAACTACAGTCAGACCCAGCAGCAAACAATGTTCAGATAGTATTCCTATGGTTGAACTTTGTTTTCCACTTCACTGGTGGTCACCACCAATAACGCTCAGGTCCCTCACGGTAGATTAAATTCAAAACGCTAGAACCGACCTAATGATAAAGCTTAGTGCAACAACGAGGTATTGACTCAACATGATCATTTATGTTAGTAGACTGTAGGATAATTTATCAATATCAATATCAATATGTGTTTGAGTAAGCAATGGCTGAGAGAAAAATAATTAACCAGATGTAAACACATACATCGTTCAGTTTGTGATGTGATGTTATCATAAACACTACAGAAAAGGGGTCTGTAATTGGTGGAGGGTTCCCTCATGTGATGTATTTGTGGTCCGACAGTACAGTCTGTTATGGCTCCTCCTGCAACAGCAAAAAGAAGACTGAGCTAGAGACGCAGGAGCTCGCTAGAAAAAAAAATACACTAGCTTGAAGCCACAGGAATTGTGAATGATTGCGCAATGTTCAAAGAAAAAATATTTTAGATCTGTGAGCTTTCCGTCGTCTCGACTGCTGTGAAGAGTTCACATTTTCTTCGAGATTAACACCCAAATGAACTCCGTCAGAGCAAGTAGCAGAAGACCCAGGCGAGTGTCGAGGCCGCGCCCGGTGCAGCCGGAAAGGAATAACCAGGAAAGAGGTAGGCCCTACGTAATGCTACTTTAGCTGGTTAGCTAAGCTTACGTTACTTTACATTTTAACTATTTGCAGATGCCGTTGAACGTTCAGCTAATTGAAACAGGTCTATGAATAACGACGTTGTTAAGTGTAGTTCTTAAAGGTCTGTAAAGTAGCTATCTAGCATGTACCAATTAATTCGCTGGTAAGACAGGAAAGACCGAGGCTTTCCTGTCAGTACCCAGTTTTTAGGCCGCGCTTTGTTTGTCCATTCCCGAATCAGCCCTACCTCCCTTTGGTTTGCGTTATCACACCGCGACCGTAGCGTACTTTACGCAATTAGATAGCCTGTTAATTAATCGGGCTGATTAACGTTACACAAATAGAGTAACATGACCAGCCAGCAATGTCAATGTTATTTATTCACACTGCCCGTATCCAAGCTGTTGTTGGCTAAGCTCAATCCTTTGATTTTATGATTATGAAGCAGGCTCGCTCTTTTGGCAGATCGGATCACGAGTTCAGCTAGCAATCATTTGTTGCTACCTCTGGCTAAACGTAAAAATGCAAACTAACCAGCAAATGTGTCTGGCTGTGATGTTCTGTAAAACTACTTACCAGTAAAGTTGACTTAGCCCACGGTGTCTGATTAACGATGGCTAATCAGTAAACTGAATACGAGTATCATACCGATTTACAACATGCTATTGTTGTTGGGTAGCTGTCTGCTAACTTACACTTCAAAAAGTGTACTCGCGCTAGCTGACTACAAATATCATAACGTTTTTGTCGTTATCTACGATTAGCTCAACACAGCTGATTTTTAAAGGTCAACAACCTTTTTTAGAAACTGGTCGTCTAGATTTGTGTCTGACTTAGCGCCAGCCAGTTTGCGAATGAGAGCTAAATTCATTCAGAAACATAAGATATCCAGATGCTGGTACAACAACACCGCGTTAGGTCTCATGTAACTGGTAAAGAAGACGTTTGAAAAAAATCTACCGTCGGTAGTAGTACTACTAGTACCGAGGACCTTGTACGTAAGCTAGCTACACTGGCTGGCTAGCTAGCAGGAGCTGTTTTTTCCTCAAATTGTTTTTGTAACTTTGCGTAAGTCTCAGGTGTCTTGAGTGATCTAACTTAGTTGGCTACCTGAGTTGGGGATGGAGATGACAAGCCAAAGCCTGGTTCTTGTCCAACTAGCAAGCAAGCAATCAAGTGTGACATTGATGGGATGGTGTCGTGTTTGGAATCTTCACTTACCAACCGTTAGCTAGTTGGTATTTAGCTTTAGAAAAACAGGGTGGTTAAAGTCAGTGATAACTAAGATTTTTTTTGTGGCAATATTAGATTAACTAGTTTGGTGTATAATTGAACAAAAACCCATTACTACTACTCTGAAAGTATACATCCCAATATAGATTCAACAATGGAGACTTTTGTTTTGTTTTGGTACAGCCAGTATAGAATCGGTACAACTTTTTAGTTTTATCACCTCACCTCCATGCACATCTTTCAGAAATAGTGCTGAGTATGAAAAAATCTATACATTCTAGCCACAGATCAAGTCAATGTCATAACAGATAAACCAATGTCAGTGATTAAAATTGTATTATTAAATTGATGATTGTACAAATCAGTCATACCACATAATTCAAAAATATAGCCTCAGTCTCCTCTAAAGTCCTACTATAAAGTACAGATTTGTGAACGTTTTATAGCAAAAAGGTCATAAAGTAATGTAAAGTTTGTGTGGAGTGTTTATACAAATATTGATATTCACACAGTACATGTATTGAATCAATAATAGTTGGAGGGCTGCATTTGCTATTCTTAGAACTCATGTACTTGGTTTTAAATGGTCTGGCTTTGCCTAATTGGCATTAGCGTCAAACTTGAAATCTAAGTGCAAACTTAAGATGTAGCAGTAGTCTAGATGGCTATGCACATCCAATGTTTGTAGTGGTTACAGGGCTAGTAGCCTGGGAGCCTCACCTGCTACCAGAGCAACAGAGAGCGTTTGCATCTCCCTTCTGAGTAGATGGGTATTGACATTGTAGATCCTATTTTCTAAATTTACCTTAAGTCTAGTGTTGGGTATTTAATTTGATATTCCTATTACTAATCTTTGATATATTTTTAAGTGTCCTTAAGCTCGGTGTGTGAGTTCACAAGGTTTTAATATGTTGCAGACATGTTTTCTTTAACACAGACAGATTCTAAAGATTTGCCATTAGGCAATTAGGCATTGTGAGTGACTGCACAAGAATCCAACATTTATTTTTCAAAAAAAAAAAAAAAGGTATCCCCAATCTTAAAAATACAAAAGGTATTGTAGCATAGTATTGTAGTTTCATGATTATCTTCTTGCTTCAGGGTTTCTTTGTTTACAGTACAGGGCATACATTTGAGTTAAGGATCTCATGTCACTCTGAAATTTCAGAGCTGCAGCCCGACTACATACTATTTTACTCAAATTCAACTGAAGTTTTGGGTGCATTAAATACCTGTGTATTTGTATCTTGTTCATGACAAATGCAGGCATTTGAGACGATTTAAAATAGAATGCCATGCAGAATCCAGATGCATCTAACTTTATGCATCTGGTTTATTTGAGAGTTTTATATGTATATATAATACCACTCTGACATGTTTTATTACTTTGGAATGTCTTTTAATTTGAGGGCTAACAGAACATTTTTTATTTGTCATTTCCACAGTGAACACATTTGAGTTTTTTTTTCCTGCTTTACAGATGAGGACGTTCCTGCAGATATGGTCGCAGAAGAATCTGGTCCAGGAGCTCAGAATAGTCCATACCAACTTCGAAGAAAGTCTCTGTTACCCAAGAGAACAGCTTGTCCAACCAAGACCAACATGGAGGTAAACAAATGGAAAACGTTACTTTATACTGTAAAGAGACATGCTGTGATTGGAATCACCTACATAAATACAACATTAAGTATGTATACTGTCTTTTGCACACCGTCTTTTGCATATCTCAATAAGAGAATACTAGATTTTGGTGTATTATCTTTCTTAATTGCTTTCTATATTTTATTTATTTGTCTTACTTAAATTAGTTAACTGAACTAGAACACATAGAATTGTAAAAGTGGTATAGTATCTCAACTGTTAGCGCACTCAAAAGAAATATTTATTTTGTTGACATGCTACATATACATTTTACATCACGTTTGTTATGTGATGTATAATAGCTTGTAATTAAATGAAAGTCATTAAGCTAAAGCCAAGAATAAACTTAATAAGGACGGATCAATAGCATTTGGTGCTGCTTTAAAATGTAAAACAACCTTTAGAAACTCTCATGCTCTCTATCTGCAGGGTGCTTCCACGTCTAACACAGACAACTTCGGCCACAGGGCTAAACGTGCCAGAGTTTCAGGAAAGTCTCAAGATCAACCAGGTAAACGTAGTTTACAAAGATTGTGTTATTGTCAACGATGCATCATTCAGAAGAGATAAATGACAAAGGTTGTCTCTCTTCACAGCAGCTCCAGCTGAGCAGTATCTCCAGGAGAAGTTGCCAGATGAGGTGGTCCTAAAGATCTTCTCTTACCTGCTTGAGCAGGACTTGTGCCGTGCAGCATGTGTGTGCAAGCGCTTTAGCGAACTGGCCAATGACCCCATCCTCTGGTGAGAAAGTCCAATCTGATTTCATGTGTGATCTGTTTCAATTGTAGGCTTTTCTTGATGTTTTATAATCTTCCAAAAAGTCACAACTAATTACGTAATGTAATTTTCTTCAAATATAATCATGTAAACTATCTGGGTTTGCAATGCAGGAAGAGGCTTTACATGGAAGTCTTTGAGTACACACGTCCCATGATGCATCCGGAGGTAGGGAAGTTCTTCCAGATAAATCCTGAGGAGTATGAGCAACCAAACCCCTGGAAGGAAAGCTTTCAACAACTGGTAGGACTTCAATTGGTAAAACATCCCCTACATAGTCCTCCTAACTACTCTGACCATTTTGTTTTGCACCGTAACTTGCTTGCTTTTCAGTGCATAGTTGCCTTATAATAGTCTAATTTGTGGTTAAAAAAAGGATAACATCTTTTTTTTTTGTCTTTTCCAGTATAAAGGTGCTCATGTGAAGCCAGGCTTTGCTGAACACTTCTATAGTAATCCTGCCAGATACAAGGGGAGGGAGAACATGCTTGTAAGTTCATTGTTTATCGGCTTGGATGTTTCAAACTGCCAACAGAACTTGCTGACATCACAATCCACATTTGATTTGATTGTAACCCAAGTTGATTTATTAATTATGAAACTATATGTTGTATCATTCCTCAGTACTATGACACCATTGAAGATGCACTTGGAGGTGTTCAAGAGGCGCACTTTGATGGACTGATATTCGTCCACACTGGGGTGTATACAGATGAATGGATCTACATTGAGTCGCCCATTACGATGATAGGCGCTGGTATTTATGCTAAAAGATTTTGTCTCAATTTCTTACCTTGGATAGATTCTTTCCCCATGGATTTTAATTATTTCATTTCTATTTCTCAGCATCTGGCAAAGTGGCTGACAAGGTGGTCATAGAGAATACCAGAGATTCTACATTTGTTTTCATGGAGGGGTCAGAAGACGCCTATGTTGGTTACATGACCATTAGGGTAAAATATCCTCCACTCTTCTTTCAAGTGCTTGATCACTTCTTGTCTAGTTTGCTTACTGGTTTACTAGTTTTGTACCATGACATTATCAGACATGGCTGTCAGCATATAAAGTTAAGTTGCTTTGGAAAAGGCCCCGTGTAAGCAATACCAGAACACATTAGAAGGCTTAAAAGCAATGGAAGCTGAGGCTGCTCTCCAACAGCATTCAGGTAGTCCGCTTCCGATCGCTCTTCACTTAAATACAGAGTGAAACATGACCACAGTAAGTGTTTCTAGATTGAGGCAAAGGATACCATAGGCTGTAGTTATGAATTGTTCTATGTTGGATGTATTTTTTTTTTTCAGTTTAATCCAGACGACAAATCAGCCCAACACCACAATGCGCACCACTGTTTGGAGATAACGGTCAACTGCAGCCCCATCATTGACCATTGCATCATACGCAGTACTTGCACGGGTAACACTCCCCTTAACATCTTTCTAAGCTTGTCCTAAAATTAGAGCAGCTTGACATCTGGATCAATGTATGAGATATTGATATGATAGATGTGTCTTGCTTTTTTTCAGTTGGGTCAGCCGTCTGTGTGAGTGGCCAGGGTGCCTGTCCCACAATCAAACATTGTAACATCAGTGACTGTGAAAATGTTGGCCTTTACATAACTGATCATGCACAGGTAATCATATAACTTTTTGAGCTTTATTATTATTTATTGAGGTGCATGAAAAAGCTTAGCGCATGGCATCTTGTGTGTCACAAATACACATTTTTGGCAGGTCTCGGGTCTTAATATGTAGGCTTGCCGAGTAGGCACTGATATCTTAAATTGACTTCAATCCTTCTGATTTGATTGTCCTTTTAACCCAGGGTATCTATGAAGACAACGAGATCTCAAACAATGCATTGGCAGGGATCTGGGTGAAAAACCATGGCAACCCCATCATCAGACGGAACCACATTCACCATGGCAGAGACGTGGGCGTCTTTACCTTTGACCATGGCATGGTAAGCAAACAACCCAAGTCACTTTTCAGTCACTGCTGTTTTGGAAAAAGCTATGGAAAAAGGGTTGGCGTGCTCAGGGCTAAGCTTAGTTGTATAAGAATTAGATCAAAGTCTTGACCTACATTTATTTCTATTGTTTTATTTACTCCTTGGCGTGTAAGCATTACGTAGGAAATTCTTTTGTTGCTTGTACAGGGTTACTTCGAGAGCTGCAACATCCATAGGAACCGTATAGCAGGCTTTGAGGTGAAGGCATATGCCAATCCAACAGTGGTTCGCTGTGAGATCCATCACGGTCAAACAGGAGGCATCTACGTGCATGAGAAGGGCCGTGGCCAGTTCATCGAGAACAAGATCTATGCAAATAACTTTGCTGGCGTGTGGATCACCTCCAACAGTGATCCAACAATAAGGTCAGTTAATCTTCACACAGGCCCAAAAATAGAATAAGGATGTTCTCAACTGGACAAAGGAACCAAATTTGTACTCAAGTGTTACAATATATATTTATATGTGTGTTTTTTAAATTCAGGGGCAATGCCATTTTCAATGGTAACCAAGGCGGTGTGTACATCTTTGGTGATGGACGAGGTTTAATCGAAGGAAATGACATTTATGGTAACGCATTGGCGGGGATTCAGATCCGGACAAACAGCTGCCCTATTGTCCGGCACAACAAAATCCATGATGGGCAGCATGGGGGGATATATGTGGTGAGTGGGGCAGGGATTTGCCAGCCAACACCCATCGACCAAATTACAACATTGGAATGTGGTGAAGTTTATCCTGTGTTGCCATGTTCCTTTCCTGTAGCATGAAAAGGGCCAAGGTGTGATTGAGGAGAATGAGGTGTACAGTAACACGCTGGCGGGAGTGTGGGTGACCACAGGCAGCACGCCAGTTCTGAGAAGGAACAGGATACACAGCGGGAAGCAGGTAGGCACCACTACCACACATGGCACGCTACAGCTGCAATGCAAATGTAACTCTCCTCCCGCAAGAAACAAAATGGTCCCCATGTTTATTACAGGTTGGTGTCTACTTTTATGACAATGGCCATGGAGTGCTGGAGGACAATGACATCTACAACCATATGTATTCTGGAGTTCAAATCAGGTTAGTGCCAGAGTCATCTGTAAACCAATCCTGGCTATGTAATAAGTAAGTCATCGTATAACACATGAATCTATCTCCTCATTTTGATTTACAGAACTGGTAGTAACCCCAAAATTAGACGTAACAAGATTTGGGGAGGTCAAAATGGTGGCATTTTGGTTTACAATTCTGGTGAGTTGTCAATGTATTATCCTCCTTGTTTCAGGCTTATCTTGATTGAGGCATGTAACCCTTGTCAGTTCTGACCTTCTTAACTAAATCGAACCTCTATCCCTATCATTGTAAGACGTTTGTGTTGTAAAAACCTCCACATTTATCTGCTAGGTCTGGGCTTCATTGAGGACAATGAGATCTTTGACAATGCCATGGCTGGCGTGTGGATCAAGACAGACAGCAACCCCACACTACGGAGGAACAAGATCCACGACGGGAGAGATGGAGGAATCTGCATTTTCAATGGAGGCAGAGGTTAGAATAGAGACCCCCCACTATCCCCCATTTAACCAAAGGAAAAATCATCGACACTTTTTTCTATCCTAGAAAATATCTCCTTTTTGTTCACATGTTGGTGTTTAAATGTAACTATCAAACAACTGCTCTTATCGGTTCTGGGTTTTTAACTTTCATGACTGCCCCTATGTATCTACAGGTTTGCTGGAGGAAAATGACATTTTCAGAAATGCCCAGGCGGGAGTTCTGATCAGCACGAACAGCCACCCTACCTTACGGAAGAACAGGATATTTGACGGCTTCGCTGCAGGTGGGTAGTGCCAGCGCGCTGGATGTAGTCTGTCCTTGTTTGGGTGCTTTAAGTGATTGCTTTGGTTTTGGGTGTTTTGTTATTGTACGCTATTTTTGTAAGCACAGTTCTGTGAGCCATTAATGGATTCATGGATTTCCTCACCAGGTATTGAGATTACCAATCATGCCACAGCTACCCTCGAGGCCAATCAAATCTTCAACAACCGATTTGGGGGGTTGTTTCTTGCATCTGGTGTCAACGTTACAATGAAAGGTATTGGATGTCTTAAGTTGAACTATTTTTTTAAAATGTGCGTATATTTCTTATGTTTTAGGATCCATGGACTGTGTGTTAAATTGTAGATTTATAAATTGTAACTAATATGAACACACTACCTGCTTCCCCCAGATAACAAAATAATGAACAATCAAGATGCCATTGAAAAAGCTGTGAGCAGAGGTCAGTGCCTGTACAAGATTTCAAGTTACACCAGCTATCCAATGCACGATTTTTACAGGTAATAATCTCCCTGTACATCTTTGCCATCAAGCTGTCTAACCAATGTCCTCACCGCATTGGTTGATAGTGATGCTGATACACTCCCTTGATTTCTGCAGGTGTCACACCTGTAACACAACAGACCGCAATGCCATCTGTGTGAACTGCATCAAGAAGTGCCATCAAGGGCACGATGTGGAGTTCATCAGGCATGACAGGTCAGTCGATTGCCCTAAGTAGTGCCAGCTGTATCATTTGGATGAAAAATGTAACATATATATATATATATATATATATATATATATAAAATCTAAATCCTGTGTTTTTTACTCATTGAGATTCCTCCACGTCCCTACATATTTACCCAGCCTATTGAGATCTCCCTGTTTTTCTCTTCTATCCTCAGATTCTTCTGTGACTGTGGTGCTGGAACATTGTCAAACCCCTGCACGCTAGCTGGAGAGCCGACTCACGACACAGACACATTGTACGACTCGGCTCCTCCTATAGAATCCAATACACTGCAGCACAACTGAACTGGAGCACATGATCCCCCACACTTCAGCATTGAGTTATAAGAGACTCCATTTCTTCAGCAAGTCCAATTATGAAAAGAAAAATGCAAATACATTGACAGTGCTGTTTCACAGGATATGTAAAAACAAGACTTGGACTAGACATGCTGAAAGGAGACGTATATTTAAATATGTTCTGCTGTGGAAGCGCCGCTTTTTCTTTTCCTGCGATTTATCGACAATGATAAAGACCCATTATTGTAGGACTGGGAGCAGAAAATTGTTGACTCAGGGTTTGGGGGGTCAAGTTGTTTTGGGCGGCTTAGAGAGGCAGTGGAAAGATGGACATGAGGCTCTACTTGTTTGAAGTGGGCAGGTGAAACTGCAGTGATGTACAGATCTGTTGTGGGCTGAGATGTTCAGTCGTTAAGAGGCACGAGATCCTCAAGTGAAGGCAAAGGCCACAACACAATGCTTCCGTCTCCGGTCTACCTTTGCGCTCGTATATATGTACAGAAAAAATTACCTAGCACTTCTGCTTTTTTTTTTTTTTTTTTTTTTTTTAGGAAAAAAATGTTTTGATTTTAATGCTTTCATGTAGTTTTGTAATTTCATGCAAAAATCTTACTGTACTTGAATGTCTTTTATTTTATTAAATGTATTATTTTTTGGTTATTACATACACCCTAGAGTTGCTGTAATTGAATTCATGTCGCAGTATCAAAAGTTCTTTCTGTGAAAGAGGACAAAGACAAAAACACTATTCTCTCCAGCAATTATGAATATTTAACATTTACGATAAAACTTTTTGGGATCAGAACCTTGAATTTGTGTGCATTCTCAAGATTTGTTTGGCGAAGTATAATGGTACATTTATTAATACTTAAGTACTTTCAAATTATCCAGCTAGAAGCTGGATATTTGTTCAAATTATTGCATTGGGACTATGCACGTTGGCAAAGTAATAACACCTTCAAACTCTTTCCTCATTTTAAGTCTGACCGTCAAGAGTAACACTTTTTTTTACCTGTTTTTACTTTACCAATACAATGTTGGTTTAAACTAAGTTTGCTTGGTATAAAGATTTAAAGTCTGTATACAACATGGATTATACCCAGGTAATGGTAATTAACAAAAATAAACAAATCTTGTTTAAGCACTTTTATATTGGTTCTAGATTACATCTGACCTTTTACCATGTTGCTGGAGATTTATTTAGTAAGGCTATGGCTCTACTGAAGCTGAGACATATCTACACAGCTGTATATGGTTTCATTCCCCTCCCCTACATGTGTATTGGTGACTGTGGGTTCACATACAGCCTGAATTGTATGCATGTGTCATAACATCTAGACTTAATATATTGTGAAGTATTCAATATCCATTATGTAGATGCTAGTGTGAATTAAAGGGTTTAATTTCCTAGATATGAGAAGTGGTCTTTTTTTTTTTTTTTTTTTTACATAAACTTTAAACTTTATTAAATCATCACAGTAGTAATTTTTATAGGTGAGAAGTAGGGATAACAGACTACGTAGTACAAAACAAATTAACCAAATCCTTTTCACAGGCTGCCTATCATTCGGACCAGTGAGGCGAAGTGTGTACCATCTGCAGAGGGATCTTCGGCAAAGAGGCAAATCTTCCTGTGAAGCAAAACAAAAAAATAAATAAATAACCCAGGTCAATCTAATATAACATATTTATCATGTAATCCCCTTGTTCTACCTCTGCTCGTCAGAAATTATTAGAATTCATACTTGAAGACTCTCAGGCAGATGGTGCTGGTCTCAAACTCCTTAGCCTTTTGGTGACCAGCTTGTATGACAACTTCTGGTAGGTTGGCGAGCCTAGCTGCGTTGAAGCCATAGCTCTTGGGACATGCCCCGGCAATAAACTTGTAGAGGAAGGTGATGGTCTCTTGACTGGGGTCCTCACACTCGTTCTCCACCATGCAGGCCTGAGGGACAGACGGGCTTACTTAGACAAAGGACCACTTCAAAAGTACCTTCTGAATGAACAACAAAAAACTAAGTGGTATGACTGACACTGCTCATTGAGGTCCATCTGTGTCTGTTGGTGTTGTGCATATGTTCTACTCACCATGTGACCCAGCCTCACAGCAGGGTTGTTGGCATAGTCTTCCACTAGCGAGTGGTAATGTGTCGAGAACAGCGTGCGACAGCAGATCTTCTCAGCAAGTTCGTTCACAACAGCACTGGCAATGGCGGTGCCATCGTACGTGGCTGTGCCTCTGCCTGCAAAGGAAGGTTGCAGTTGAGTTTTGAACGGTCGACCACACAGGACACACAAATCAAGCGAGAGGCAAAAGCAACACAAAAACTTTGCATGTGGAGTGCAGGGAAAGCCACTTCCTGCTTGTATGGCAGTGTATTAAACGTTTAAACTGCTATCTCCGTATTGTGGTATGTGTCCATGTTCCAACCCTGCTATCTCTGTCTTAGTGCAGTGGATGCCCCTCCACCCCCCATTTTCCACTAATGTCTCACACTGTATGAGAGAAAATCACAGTGAAACTATGTAACAAAGAAGCTCACTTGACAAGTCACTGGCATATGGTTACTTACCCAGTTCATCCAGGAGCACCAGGGAGTGTTTGGTCCCATGATGCAGGATGCTAGCGGTCTCACTCAGCTCCACAAAGAAGGTGCTCTCTCCTGGAACACAGAGGTCCAACAGATCAGCAGGGGGAGAAAGCAACAGGACAAAATGGATTCTGTGCGAGGGGTTTCGGGAGCTTGCCTGCCATGATGCGGTCCGAGGCGCCCAGTCGGGTGAAGACCCTGTCCACAGGAGTGAAGCGAAGGCTCTCAGCAGGAACATAGCAGCCCAGCTGGGCCAGGATGACCACCAGTCCACACTGCACAGAGCACAGCCAATGACTAAGGTCAAATAAACAGACTTCCTCGTATACATCCGTGATGTTTGCAGGCTCGGCCATTTACACCTCAAGTCTGCATTCTGCATATTACATGAATGTGGGAATATGACGAGCTGTTCTACTGAAGTGGATTCCCATACCTTCAAGACATGCTCAATTACCTTCAAAGCCGAATGGCTTTGACCCGGATTATGTTTGAGAACTCAACTCCCTATGAACAGAAAAATGGTCTTATGGCAGGGCCCTACCAACCATTCCAAAGTCTAATTTAAAACCCAGAGGAGACAGAGCTTTTCCCATTAAAGCCTCCTTTTACTTTGCAGTAATATGTTCAAAGTCAAGATAACCTCAGTCACTTTATTTATAATACACTTTGACACACCCTGCCACAAGACCTACTCTGACTGAAGACAGATTGAGAAACCGTTTATTCTTTTCAATTACATTTTAAATGTTACAATTATGTGTACGTTGTATGTGTACATATGAGTCTATCCTGCTTTATGTCTACACAATTTTTGCACTTTCTAAAGATAAGTATAAAGACTTCTGTGTATTAATATCGTTTTTTTTTATTACATTTTTTTATTTTACCAAGTTAGTCTCATTGAGATTCAGAGGCCTGGCCAAAAAAGCAGCACATAAAAAAGTGGCCCTGTGTAATAAGCACCTGTCTCATGAGGGTGGACTTTCCACCCATGTTGGGTCCCGTGACGAGCACGCACGGGGCTTGTCTGTTTCCCTCTTCCTCACCCTCCTCCTCATTGCCAAGGCAGCCAATGGCAATGTTGTTGGGGATGAAGTCATCTCCAAAGAAGGTCTTGGTGACACAGGGGTGGCGAGAGCCTCTGAGGTCTAGGAAGGGTGCTGATTGGTCATCATCCCCTGGGAGCAGCACTTGTGGCCTGCTCATTGGCCCATCTCCCCCCAGACTGTAACGTGAAAGGCTCAGTAGAACATCTGTATGGAAGATAAGTGGCAGAGAGACCGTTTGGATCTCTATTCAATCTAAGCCTAAGTAGCCTATTAAATTCACAGCATGAACCAAAAAGGTCTGGAAAGGAGGGATTGACGTTCCTGCTCTCATAACAATGAAACATGGATGGAGCCAATTGTTCATTATTAACAAACGAAATATGTAAACAAAGCACGGCGTAGTTGTTCAAGTTTGTCATGCTTCTGCGGAGCAACACATTAAGCAGCTGCTGACAAATACTCTCTCAGCATGGTGCAAGCAATAGTAGCGATCAACACTTGTCATTATAGTTGAAAGACCATTACGGGTTTAATGTGCCAAAACAAATATTTATTTTACACGAACCCATATTAAATATTGGTACACCAATCAAAAGGGTTGTGTGCTGGCGATGTGAAAAGCAGTCAGCAAGTCTAGTTAAACGTACATTTGGCATATTTTTCCACCGCTAACAGGTTAAGGAACGTCAGTGAACACTTGCAAAACGAACACACACCACACGTTTTCTCCGATGCTAACCTTTGACATTTTAACATGTCTTTGTATGCACAATATGTGAATGTAATAGACACTAGTGAGACTTGAAAAGAAATGTTTCCTAATCTCCTAGAACAGAGCAAAGATATGACGCTCATATTTACCGAGAACAGCCATGCACTCCACCCCCGTCTGCCAGTCTCGGTAGTTCTTGTCAAAGTTATAGAAGAGCCGCCTCATGCAGTCCTTCAAGGCGGCATCCCTCTTCTCCTCGAAGCCCTGCAGCTGGGAAAACAGCCGCTCAATCTCCCGGGTCCAGTAGCGCTTCCAGCCTTTCTTGGTGGACTTCACCTCAAACTCCTCTGGAATGCTCCTCTCTGAAACGCTGTCAGGCACCTCCACCTGATAGCGGTTCCGCCCGGTGCCCCAGTAGGCCATGTTCTTACAGCCCAGTCTCTTCTTTTGTCTGTCCAAGTACTCCTGGAGTTCTCTTTCACAGTTCTTGATTCCACTCCGGGCCTGGTCGTACTCCGGGTCAAAGCCCTCCTTGGGCGTGATGACGCCTGTGGCACGGGCTTTCTGGTGGTCAAAGGCTGTGTCCCAGCGCTGGAGCTCCGCCGACAGGTCTGGAAACAGGCCCTCCTCCCCGTCCGATTTCAGCTGGACCACCTGGCGGAGCAGTTTGGAGCGGAAGTCGTCCGTGACGGGAGCCAGGGTGGAGACGATGAGCAGCATGGTTTTGAAGCCCTCCAGCGCCGAGAGGAAGTCAGCGATCTTGCGCTTGCTGTAGGTGACCTCCTCGTAGAGCACGGCTCTGCCGTCCGGGTGGTCCTGGCCCTTCAAAGGAGTGCCGATGCTGTGGATCTTACTGAGGAGGCGCTCCAGGTCTGGGAGCTTCTTCAGCAGCTCAGACACTTCTGTGGCCTGGGCCTGAACGCCCATCAGGTCCTCCAGGGCGTCCAGTCTGTCCCCTATGGCGTTGGGGTTGCACAGAGGGGCACAGAGCCACTGCTTGAGAAGCCTTTTGCCAAAAGGCGTGGAGCAGGTATCCAGGCGCTCCAATAGCGTGCCCTCGGAGCCGGCCGACACATTTTGAAGGATCTCCAAGTTGGCCAGCGTGACCCCGTCCAGGACCATGCGCTGGCGGGTCTGAGCAAAAAAGCTAGAGGTGCCCGCTGCCTTCTCCATCTCCACATCGACAGGGATATACTCTTCAAAGTTTGCCAGCGAGAGCAGTTCTTGGTCAACCAAGCATTTCTTAAGGTAGAAGATGCACCCCCCTAGGGCTGAGAGGGCCAACTCAAAGCCCTCCTTTGGGGTGAGGCATAGGGTGTCACTTTCTGAGGTCATGGACTTGAGAACTGCAGGAAGAAAAGCACCTCCAGATTCATTATCTTTCTCAGCACTCTCCTTGAAGTAGTCTTCTTCTGCCAGAGCCTTGAGGGTCTTCTGAGCGTCCCAAAACTGGCTACCTGGCAACAGAAACCAAGGAGAAATGTGGATATTGTTAATCTCTCTAAGCTAAACATTTAATTGTGCTCTTGTTTGAAAAAAGAAGCATAAACTATAAACTGTTTTGTTTGTTTACCTGTGCTGAGCCCCTCTTGCATGGAAGATGATAAAGAGGCCTTTAAGATTTGACGTGTTTCAGCAGATGGGTTTCCCTTTTCAAAGAGGACTTGTGCAGGTGGAAAGTGTGCCACTAGGGTGCGCAGTCGAGAGCAGTGACGGTCATCTTGGAACTGGCCAACGTGGAAATAACCCACTGAGGTGTCCACAAAGCTGACCCCATAGGTACGGCCACGCCCCGAGCTCTCCTCCTCGGCCTTCTCCTTCAGACTGAGCAGGTACTTGCTCTGCGTCTCCGAAGGGGCACCGTCTAAAACGCTGTAGGTCTGTGTCCCTTTGGTAATCACCCTGCACACCTCGCGCCTCACCACCCGGTCAAACTTAGTGGGACGTAGCATGGTCTTGCAGCGAGCCTCCATCATCTCAGGGGTCTCCGTCTGCTCCACACGGGCCACCTTGTATCCTTTCTGGACCAGCCCATCTGAGAAACGTCCAAAGCCAATCTCTGGAAAGCCGGAGTGGGCCCAAGTCCCTTTCATAAAGGTTAAGCCCAGCTCGTTCACTCCAATTACAGCGTCCATGTGGTACAGCTCGTAGAACTTGCCCACCTTGTAGAACAGCACGGTATCAAACAGCTCGGATTTAAGCTGCCACCAGCGTCTCATTCCAGGGGTGGTTCGATTGAGAAAGTCCTCTGGCACGTACAGGCTGGTTGGGTCGTAGTCCTCATCTGTCTGTCTACGCCTGCGGCTGTCTTTTCTCTTGCCTTCGTGCAACCAATCCAGCTTCTCATGGTCCCAAACTGTGGCTGCGCTGGTGCCTGAGCCAGTGGTCTGGCTCTCAAAACTATCCGGGGCTGAAAAAGCTGACAGTCGGGACTTGGTGCACGCTGTGACTGCAGAGGGGGCTCTCTTCGGGGCCTCGGTGGGTGTTGCAGGGGCCTTGGATTTTGGTTTGGGCTTCTCTAAGGTGCGTTTGCGTTTCACCGGCTTGACCGGACTGTCTAGTTCAGACTCTTCTTCGCTCTCCTCCTCCTCAGCACTGCTCGCCACCTCTTCCTCGTCTTCGTCCTCGCTGCTGGCCGCTGCTTGATCCGGCTTGAACTCGTCGCAGGAATCATCGCTGTCCGAGGCTACGACGATGCGTCGACGCTTAGGCTTGTTTCCCTTATCAGCCGTGGCACGTGACACACGCCGACCGGGCTTGGACTCCGCTCCCTCTATTTCCGGCTCTCCCTCCTCGCTGAGCTTTTCATCGGACAGTGTTGACCTGTCAAGCTGTCCAGAGTCAACATGAACAACAGTCAGAGCATTATACACAAATAACTGTATTGCTCTAATGGAAATGATGAGGCCATATAAGAGAAAGAGAGAGAAGTTTAAGATGTATTTTTACTTGCATATTCACATATTTTCCTAATCTTAATGATCATGCAGAATTACCTCCATCTCCTCTTCGTCATCTTCCTCATTATCTGATGGATCTGTGCACAGAGGCCCTTTCAGTCTAGTCTCCACACTGTCAGACATAACATTATCAGCAAGATCCATTGCCCTGCGAATCACTGGTTTGCCACTAAAGAACACCCCTCCTGTTTTAGCATCACTGCTCTCAGAGCCTGCAATAGAAAACATTATAATTTGTTAAGTACAGTTTCTATGCAGCAAGAAATTGCAGTATGTTGCTGCAAAGCAGCATGCAATTCATTCCCTATGTGTAAATAATGCTGTGGTGAGGCAGTTAATTGCATGCTTACCATTATACTCTCGGACAAACTTGGTGCTGACCCAGCCCCTTGAAGGAGGTTCATCAAAGAAGTGGACATGCAGCCGTTGGTCTCGTCCACGGCCCCTCATCTGTAGACCACTGAGAGGCTGGGGCACAACCATGCAGGGCCACCAAGCGTGCCCCTCCAATTTTGCCCACACCAACGCACCCGCATTGAAAGGGCATGATTGGCTTAGGAGAGAGGTAGAGACTCCAGCTTTAAATCGCATTTAATATAACATGGCAACATTTTGCTAAATAAATCAATCAATATGAATAATATATACATTTCACTTGCTAACTTTATCAATGTTCACGACTGTGCATGAATCACTGAGTGTTTGCAGACTTAAAATAATTAAACTTGCAGCAGTGGATGACTAAACATGTATTAATGTCCAATGGACTAGAGTTGGCGGGACATCGATTACTAGAGGCAGCCATTAAAAAACAGCCATTAGCTGGCTTAGATAAGACCAGCTGAGTACTTCGTTTAGAGCCTGCAAGACAGGTAGCATAGTGTCTGGTAGGGAGCTAAAGGCCATGGCTAAATCATTTTTAGCAGGCCTAGAACTATTGGCTGCTAGCGTTGCTAAAAACTAAACGGTGTGTAGTTGGATCCTAGCTAAGGTAAACGGGGAAACAGCTAGCGTTAACAAGCCAGCTAGGATAAGTTCAGTCACGTCGGTACAAATCGTTAGCAAAGCCAAAGAGTTGGTGCATGACGCTAGTGTCACTCTCTTGATTACTAAAGCCATACCTCTCATTTTTTGTTGCCGTTTTATCCCCGAATAGCTTATTTAAACCTCCATTGGCCACCTTTGCATTCTTTTTCGACGGGGTTTTCATGGAGGTTTGTTTACCAGTTGCATGTTTAGCTTGCTCTTTTGGAGACGAGTTGGACTTGCGAACAGAAGATGGCAAGTCTGCCTCAGTAGGGACCGAAGGACTAGGCTTCGGCTTGGACACCGGTGGTGGCGATTTATTGAAAAAGTTAAAAATTGAGCTTTGCTTTGCCATTGGGCGTTTGGGAAAGTTTTCGCAAATGCAATACTATTGTTTAATATTGCGATTTGGTTGAATAACTACCCTATACGTTCCTGCATGTGGTGACACAGTTCGCGGGAAAGAGTGGGTAAGCTGAGTCACGTGGAATTCTGGGCGTGGAAGTCAAATTCGACCAATGATCGGTCATGAATTATTCCGTGCTACTAGAACCAAAACAAACATTAGTTATGATTAGTTTGTCTACTTGTTATATTCCAGTTTATAATAACATACATATAATCAATATTGTTTATCTAATGCATTGATTATTGAGGTTAAACTTGGTCCATGTGTGAGCCGCATGTCACCGGCAGAGAGCAGTATAGCATATTTATAAACTGCATGAGTTGGCGGTATTGTAATAAATGTGTAGAGCAGTAGACCGTTCATCATAGTATGTGCTCTCATCAGATGCATTGTGCATGTTTATTAAATCGTTGAACTATTTTCTTAATTATTCAATCAAAAGAATAAAAGTATACGCTAGGTACTGGCATTTAAATGACAATGGCAATCTTACCATGGCTTCATGCCCCTCCTGTTAAAGCTTTATGGAGAATATTCCAAAGATAGAGTAAAAAACAATTGCCAGAGTACTTTGAATACCTTCAACTTGTTTTAAGTTAAATGGACCAATCCCATATGATGACTACTATAATTCACGGGAATCCTCATGCCATAATCATGAACGCCATCATTCAAAATGCCAGTGTGTGCCAGAGGAAAAAAGCAATCCCAACAAATGGTTCTCTAGGCTAATTGCACCCAATTACACTTAATAACCTGTCAAGTAAAGTAACTAATTGTTTTGATCCAATTACATCCCTGAAGCTAGTGTTAGCTCTTCACACTTTGGTTTCATCTGGGAAAAAATACATGATGGCTCATTACCACAGAACCTGAATGAACACAACTAATGTCAAGAATTATGTCATATGCTATCCATGTTGATTCTGTACTCAAACTCAAAGAGCATTTGATGTTAGTGGTATATTAAGTTTTTCCAGAGAACATGTGCAATACGCGCATACATAGCACACTGAAGTTCCCACTTGTTTTTTACTCTTTCTCCATAAAAATATAATAATAAATTTTGCATGGTTATACAGTGCGCCTCCATCCTCTCAGGAGTCTCTGTCTGCTGCACACTGCTAACCTTTCAGTACCCGCCCGTCTGGACCAGCCCTTTCTGGACCGGCCCGTCTGGACCAGCCTGTCTGAGAAACGTCCAAAGCCAATCTTCGGTAAATCAGAGTGGATCCAAATATTTGTGGTCAAGAAGGTTATGAATTATATTTTCAAAATCAAAACTTTATTATTTCTACCTTATAGAGAAGAAACAATTTGCCAATGCATGTACTTGTCAGTAGATTAGAAGCAAAGAACATATTTAATACCTTTGTGATTGGACATTTGTTTGAACATTTTGTTCACTTCTTGGCGAGCAACAGCTTTCATTTAAATGAATCTACCTGGCTTCACATACTGGTGTCATACCTGAAAAGAAACAGCGAGGCGCAGAGTATTGTCCCTGAGAAGATTTGGGAGTGGATTCTGCAACATAAGCTTTCTGTCAAAGAACCTGCTGTGAGACTGCTGAATTTCTCATTGCCGTTGGTAATCTCTGGTTCCTTCTACCCTTAGTTTCAACATCAGAGGTGGTGGACCAATGTTGCAGATCGTCTTACATCATCCTGAACAGCTGTAAATGGACTGTGACCTTGTAACGAGTCAATGGAAACATTACCTCGAGGGAATACAGATCAATTGGTCTTGAAGCTGTGTCCAAATGTCCTGATCGGTAAATGTCATACAGAGGACATGCCAGTAAATTGGTGGTGGCTCTAGGCTGGTGGGTTTCAGATCATGATTGTAAACCAGAACATTAAACGCTCCAACAGGATTTGATATGAGGCTTAGCCATATCACATCCCATTAGGCCTATACATCCATGTCTACAAGACAAAGTGTCCTGAGTTTGAATAATGAGCAGCATACTCCCATTAATGGTAGACACAGGACGGTGTGGTAGACCTGTGTGTCACACCCATTCGCAATTGTGTGTGTCCGTGTAAATCAGCCGCCAGTCAATGTAGCTTGATGCTAACACTGAGGGGAGTCGAAGATTGATGATTGTCATCCCATTACTGCTTATCTTTCAGTGCCGGCTGACAGCATTGTCACACTGGGTCCTCCTAGAGAACATGTTTTATTCCCTGATATCTGCTACAAAATGGCCTCCTGTCGTTATCTCTTTTTTCTGTCTTGGAAATCCCACATTGCCTTCTGTGCCAGTTTTAGTGGCGGAGTATCATTATGTGTCGCTGCTGTTTCTGTCAGTGTTACATCAGAATAGGTTCCTCTTTAGATCCTCACACACCTTGGCTGCCAACATACAATCTGCTCAAGTCAAAAGATACAAGGCTATTTTGTGAAGTGTCTAATCTCCCCACAGTCAGCCCAAATTGTTTTACAGAGGGTAGTTACTACTACTTCATGCAGCCTGAATGAAACTCTTTTAATAACGGTTGTTGTTTTTCAGATTGAACAAAACGTATTTGCAGTTTGCTTAAAAGTTTTTGCTGCATGTGGTGATTCGATTTGGAGCTAGCTATAGCTGTCTGCTGCTTGCGTGCTGGGCTTAGGAGGTATTTGGAGTAAAATTTATATGATAACATTGAGCAGCAAACTGAGAACAATCTAAAAACATTTTCTGTAGTGTTGCCGTTCACTTTTGAGTCTTGTCGTTTTCCGTCTGTCTGGGGAACTAGTGTGGCCAACAAAGATTTATTGCAAGGAATTAAGTATAGGAGTGCATCTTTGAATGGCACTCAGTTATCAAAGGTCAATTTTCTTTCCAGCTCAATGCCCACATCAGTCGCCTAGTTTTGGAAGATTTTGTCAGGCAGAGTTTTTATTGATGATGATGACGTGTGGCTTTGTTGAGCACTGAGACCGCCTTGAGTGACAGGATGTCTTGTACAATTATAATTACACTGTGAGTCTCCAAACTGTCCTGGCAGCATGATGCTGCGACATGATGTATTCAAAGCTTCAGTACATCACTCTGACCCCCGCTTTTTAAAAGCTGTTTGGCCCAAAGCAATTACCAGGACCTGTGTCTTTCACCAAGCTGGAGGGAAAGAGGGATGAAACAAGGGGGATCTAGCATCCCTAGGTCCCCTAAAGGAAGGCTTTCAGGGGTGGAGTGCCTAGCGGGCCTCGCTCTCTCTCTCTCTTTGTGCCTCTCCGCCTCACTCTCCCTTCTCACCATTGCTATTTTCCTGCCATACCCTCAATATCTGGTTCAACCCACAGCAATTAAAAGAGCTGTCCCTGCCTGAACTTACCTCAGCAAGCTCAGGGAATTACATAGAAATAATGGTAAAATCAGAACACATATTTCACCCTAAAAAGCCTATTCCTGCTGACTGGGGATTTTCCCTCTTTTTTTGTGAAAATTACAAGGCAACCCAAGAATAGTTGTAAGAATGATACATCAGCACTTTAGTCCGTGTGTGTGTGTGTGTGTCCTGTAACTAGTACCACCTCACTTACCAAAACACAATCCACACAGGTAGTACACCACACACTGAACAAAAAAAGCAAAAGCAGAAAGCTTTGACTTTATCAACTATTTTTGCAAAAATCTTTGAATTCAATAAAAAAAGAAAGAAAACTGCTCCCTGCGACTCAAGCTTGTTTTGGTTGAAAGCCAACTTGCAAAAGAGGGAGAGATAGAAGCATGGTATCACCACAGCAATATAAGATGATATCTAGCAAAATCATGAATAATTTAGCCTATATGGAAATAGCCCTGCTCTCTTCCTTTTGCATTCCAAGTTGCATTTCCTTCCTAGTCCAACAAATTACCCTAACTACCCTGAGGTCAAATCATCATAATAAAATAATTCAAAATGGTCTCATTTTCATTTATGTCTGCTTTATTCTCCTGTATGTTATTTTCTTTACCTACTGTATTTAATCATAATTATTTTTATGTTGTGCTGTTTGTTATTTTTTGCACTCACAAATGATGACTCCTCGGCAAAGCTAGTTCAGGCGGGCAACTCAGACAAAAGCAATTATCTACGTCACGCAATCAACCAGTTGCATATGCTCATTAGTTAAATGTGGTATTTTTCTAAACCGCAGTTCATTCACCACAATGGCTCCTACGAACGCGTCATGCTCACTGCTGCACCACACTGGTTCCTACAATTGCACAAATGCTCACCGCTGCACACACTATACTCCTGCTTGCTGCTTAGCACCCACTATTGTTCAGTATTTGTCAGGAGGAATCTTCAGATATCTGCTCCCTTCCCATGTTTTCAGTTGAGTGTTGAAACTACCTTGGGCAGGGAATTAATTCAGAGCAGCAGACCCTTGATGCCAACTTTCAATGTATTACCATGTTACTGTAATAAACATTTAAACATATTGTAAGTTGTCCTGACTGCACTATTATTAGTAGCAGTACTGTTGTGGAAATAACTAGTATTTAAGCATGAATTTATCTTAAAGAAGAAAGTTGTTGTCTAGTGCATGACCACCCTAGAATTATAGCCACTATATACAATCTAAATGTATGTACAGTCCATCCTTTTTTTATGTTAACGGACACACGTTAGTCTAGAAGGATTGTGGGACGAGGGCTGGTGGTGAAGATAATTGGTTAGTGACGGTAATGAGCGGGAAGGAGTTCACTATTAAATGAGTACTATGCTACGCCTTATCGATCCTTTGTCCACAGACTGCACTCTTGGAATCCCCCAGCGATCCCCTTTCACCCTGAGGCTTTGCCACTGACAGGGCCCTCACCTACTGGTCCTAACAATGCTTGGTGCGAGGCTGGAGAGCTGCCTAATTTGAGTTTGCCAGTCACTCTCGCTGTTAGTGTATGAAATATATTTTCATGCCTGACTGAGCTTGCTTTTCAATGTATTATGACCGTTTTCAACGTTATTTTTACACTCCACTTGCTTAGAAATTGAAGGCTGGTTTGTTTAATTATTGAACCAAGATGGGTTTTTATATCGCTCCCCTCTTTTCCTAAGGAAGTACTTAGACGAAAATAAGGCTTTAATTTGACTCGTTCTGTGAAGCTTTTAGATTTGGATGCATAATTTCGCTGCACTTTCAAAACCCTGTTATCTAATAATAGTGTACAGTAATGTTTGAACACTTTATGCTATTGAATACACTGCTTTCCATGGTTGTGTCATGTGTCCTCTTGTTTGAGTAATTATAAGCAGTGATAAGTAAGATAGATTGGAAGTTAAATGGGAAATGGACTATTATGAGAATTTGCATTTTTACTTGAGGTAATCCCTTCAACATAGGAAAGAACTGCGTTCCATTATTGGTCCTTGTATTTGGTCTGATCTTCGTGAATTAAGAGAAGCCTTTTTGTCCTTCAAGAGCTCGCTCTTTATTCTTTTGTAAACTAAATCAGTTATTTTAGTGTAGGTATAACTCTGTAATTGGGTCGTATCCCGCCACTCGCTCTGACAGATGGTGATGTTGTTTGGCCAAAGAGCCAAAGGTAAAGGAAGGCCGTACCTATTCTGACTAACATGACATTATTTTAGTGTGAGGGTGTTTGCACTTACATCAGGAATCATTTGAATAGTTGGTTGGTGAAATAGTTCTTAGTTTACCATTAGTGGGACCCTGGTCAGAGTGATGCCAGTCTTGCTGTGTCCAAGTTTAAATGTGTTAAAATTGTGTTGTACTTGAAGGGTAACTGCGTTTTCACGTCCCCGTAACATGGTTAAGAATTGTTAATGTGAACTTAATGTGTAACCTAAATTTAATCGATCTTGATTGCAGTTTTTTCCTGAGCAACTGTGCTTCCAGGGAACTGTATGTTTACTTAGTGTCATCATACTAAAGTACATCCTCACTGACTCTTAGGCAGATTGAATGTCAGCTTGTGTGTGTGGTTTTCATGTATTGATAGCTTGTGTCAGCAAACAATATGAATGGGCTTTGATTTTATGGATCTGGTCATTTCTTCTGTGGAACTGCATGACACATCTGTTAACAGAGACCGTGTGGAAGTGGACTACCTTGTGAATTCCTGAGAGTCCATGATGCTCAAAGAACTTACCATGAACACTTACACTTTACACTTTACACTTTGAAAGTGCTTCTCTGACCGGTGTGTTTGTATGTATGATGTGCTACTTTAGTATTGTTTGTGTGTAGACATATTTATGTCTGTTATGAGTTATTAGTTTATGCCTCTGTGATCTTTGTTTATTGTGTTTAAATTGATATTTTCACAGGCAACTCCTGGGTAGCGTTGCCAGCCTGTTGTTTAACGAGGTTGTAAATTACTCTGTCAAAGTATTGATGTTCGGCCGTCTCTAATGACTGATGGCCATCCAAATACTGCGAGACCCATGAAGAGTCTGGGATGCTGGAAATGAAAGCACTTCCTCTCCCATTGGCGGCTCTACACACGAGACAGAGCTGCTGCCTGCGCTGACCGACAGCCTTGTGGTATATGACTAGTCAGATAAGAGAGATGATCACTGAGACATGGCGCCATTACCATACACACACACACACACACACACACACACACACACACACAAAATGTCACCATTAGGAACCATGTAAACAATAACCTTTCACTTATACACTTTCATCCACTCCATTCTCACTTATCAAAAGAATGACTGGTGCAGGGTAATAAAAAGAACAAGGCGTTTGAGGTTAAATTGATGAAGTTGTTACTTTGTACTCTATTCATGTGCTTAAAATATAGAGCAATGCAGGTCATTAAACCCTCATCCCCATTAACTTTCATTTGAATTGGCTTCCAATGTACATGACCTTACCGGTGAACCTTTCTATATTGGAATATTTTACAGGGCATATATATTTCCGGAGGCAAAGAATGATGGCGAGAGAGAGAGAAAGACAGAGAAAGAGAGAGAGAGAGTGAGAGAGAGAGATGGAGAGGGGGGGGGGGGGGGAGAGAGAGAGAGAGAGAGGGGGAGAGCATTCTGACCTGTCTGGTAAGACAGAGAGGTCACAGTGTTAAGTCCTGCCAGTGTTAAGTCCTGAGACCAGTAGTCAAGTGCCTAGTCAATACCAGAGCTCTCTTTGAAGCCCCCTCGGTTTTATTACATTCCTCACTTGTCCCTGCTGACTGTTCCTCCAAAGCCTGACGGACACGCTCAGCTCTGACATCCTAAACTCACTGTTTGGCACTACAGGCTAATGTGGACCCCCCAGGAGGGCAGCTCGGAAACAACGGACCACCCGCTCCATGACTCAAAAATGCTAATGAATGTCAACGTCATGAATGAATATCACGGCCCGTTGGCCATTGTCCCTGACGCATCTGCCGTGCTGCCACTCCAAATGACGGAAGGATGTCTTCCTGGTGATCACTTCCTCCCAGCCACAGGACTGTCCCCTTCACTGTAACTCAGCAGGCTGTGACAACAGCAGTGTGGACCTGTTTGGGGATAATGTCTGGGGGAGGGGGGGCACTCGAGGTCAAACCATGTTAATATGATTCATGCCTCCCACCATTTACCTTCCAGCTTTGGACAGCTGAGCAGGACATATGGATTACCTGCCTCCGTCTCTAATTTGCACTGCGACCATTAAGGTATGAAATAAATCCACTAGACCAGAACACAACCCTCTCTGCACTGACATGTATTCTGTGTGTGTGTGTGTGTGTGTGTGTGTGTGTGTGTGTGTGCATGCTTGTGTGAGTGTCTGTGTATGTTTGTGTAAGGGAGAGTGAGTGTGAGTGAGGGTTTGTGTGTGTGTGTGTGTGCATGCTTGTGTGAGTGTCTGTGTGTGTTTGTGTAAGGGAGAGTGAGTGTGAGTGAGGGTTTGTGTGTGTGTGTGTGTGTGTGTGTGCATGCTTGTGTGAGTGTCTGTGTGTGTTTGAGTAAGGGAGAGTGAGTGTGAGTGAGGGTTTGTGTGTGTG
Organism: Galaxias brevipinnis; assembly: GCA_036023535.2. Classification (NCBI taxonomy): domain Eukaryota; kingdom Metazoa; phylum Chordata; class Actinopteri; order Galaxiiformes; family Galaxiidae; genus Galaxias; species Galaxias brevipinnis. The sequence goes on along the minus strand of JAVQIZ010151082.1, from coordinate 15,778 downwards.
TGTGTGTGTGTGTGTGTGTGTGTGTGTGTGTGCATGTGCACGCCCACATCACGTGTCTGTCTTTGACCAGAAGGAAGCAAAGCGCTCTGATGAGCAGAGGAAGACGGCCTCCTTTAATGTCCATTGAAAGATTCAGGTTTGTCCTGACCAATTCCAGGCTTTTAAAAGATGTTTGTTTGGTGTGAGCAGAGCTCTTTGACCTCCATGGCACTGTGAGACGAAGGCAATGTTCTGGCTAGCATCACAGCGGCTGCAATTAGAGCCTCTATCATTTGAAACGTGACGGATAACCAGAGGACACCGAGATCGCCGGTAACTAGACAGAAGCTCCTGCCCTTTCCATCTCCCACAGTGCCATCGTCTGCCCACATCTCCTGCCCAGGCCCCCCTGTAGTAGCACGGCTGTGCCAGTCCAGAGAGCTGAACTCAGAATGTGAGTCCATGGGCACCTGCGCTCTCGCCCGGGTTTGGCATGGACCTTAGCATGGCACAGCAGTAAAGGGCTGGGGAGCACCGTCTAATACATGGCTGGCTTATCGTTCGCTCTCTCTCTTTTTTATGGAGCCTTTTTTTATTGACTGCGTGGCAGCATTGACTTTTGCTCGACTGTGTGAATCAAGTGGGGGTGGGGGTGGGGGGTGGGGGAGGTGAAGGCTTGCTCAGCTATAAGAAGTCGAGGACATCAGCGGGAACCAGATGCCAACTTGGCAAGTCACGGTGCTGTGGTTGGAGCTGGCCAATCTAAAATCCATATGTGCAATACAAAGATGTCCATTTCATTGCTTAGCAGGATGGTCAGGTGGGATTGGGGCTCTAGCTGAGTGTGAGAGGGCGTGCGTTTCGGATCTGTGAACGCTTCATGATATGAAAATCCTCGGGCGTTGTCTGATTCACTCTCCGACCACAAGGAGTGAAACAAGCCTACCATCCCTGTATGGATGTTATGCCAGTATGACTGACCTTTATATTCATGTGAATGGTACCCAAAGTCGCCTAGCCTCAGGAGATGGGCAAACATCTAGCATACTGACTGAAAACACCACAATGTTTAGTCGATATAGTCGGGGAGAATTGCTGGCACTCTGATTTTCCAATGAAAATGGCAATTAAGTGGTATTTAACCCCCTAGCACTAAGACAATACCCTCAATTCACTCAACACCACCAATTAAAACCAAAGGAAAACGCTGACCTCTGTTTCTATTTCCTCTCTTCCCTTTTGTGTGTTTGATGCTTCTGTTCCCCTCAACTCTTTATGGGAAACAGTGTGCTCCATGCCCTTATAAAATGGCGTCATAGCGTGAGGCCATTGAAGCAAGATAGCTGGAAAAACTAAAGAAAAGATGCGTATTGGTCATGATTTACTTGTCTTGTGTGCACAGGGGCTGCTTTTATTTGCCGTTTCAGAGAATGGGAGCGCTGGTCTTCATGGCCACTGGCTACGACTGTTCAACGGCTCCAGGGAGGTTGGTTCGCTTGGGTGAACGTATCTTGGGCGACAGGGGTCATTTTTCCACAAGGTTTTCCATTATGGAATCTGCGGAGGCTATCTTGACAAAACGCCCTGTACAGGCAGCTGGATCTCCATCTGTCTCGGCTGCGATCGAGCAATCTGCCAGTGGCAGCTCATTTGGACACCCTGGTACGGAATGTTCGTCACCAACAAGCTCATTACATTGTCTTTTACATTGCAGATGTCTCAGAGGAAATGGCAACGTTCGGATATTGCATACGTTTAGACGGTTTCGATATTATGTCCCTTTTCTAGATATACCTATATAACTTCCATGTGTAGTAGCATTGCTCAGTTGCATGGATTTAAACATCACCACTAAATTGGGCATTTAAAAAGATGTAAATAAACGCCACCGCTACAGCCTTATCAAACAGAGAATTTCATTGTGTCACTACACTGGGGGAAAACGGGATCACACAGACATCGGTGGGCAGATGCAGCGGTCTTGTCACTTATCTCCATAAATCCCATCAAGTGTCCTCCAATTAGTCTCCGCACTGATATGAATAGATGTCTAATTAGAGCCACTTCGGATCCTTCCTGTCGTTGTTTTAGGCAAACAGGTTCTGGAGCATCTGTCGGAGGAGTCAGAGGCTCATCTGTCAGCTGAACCATCCTGCCTGTGCAATTAGACCAACACCGTCTAAGTCCTTTGAGCCTCCGCCTGTGTCCACTACGATGTTCGGAAACTTTGGCAATGCTTAGCAGTGGGGACTTGACTGCTAAAGTGGTAGGGAAAGGCAACTTTCTGGCTGTGGAGGAAAGTGGACTAATGGAGGGGGCGGGGGGCTTCCAATGGAGCTCCAGACTGGGGCTGAGATGGAGGAAGAAGAAGATAATGAAGGACCTGTAATCAACTAAAGATGAGACTGGGTCATGATTCACACCATTTTGAAGACCCATAATGGTTTCGCGTGTGTGTGTGTGTGTGTGTTTGTGTGTGTGTGTGTCTTCTATTGTTCGCAATACCTCCAGATGTAAATGTCAGTGTCGACCATAAGCTGCTAAAATGTTACTGTGTGTACTTGTGCTTCCCTGGATAATTGACAGTAAGGACATGCTCGTTAGTTATGATTAGAGAGGCTGAGCAGGTGCACATGGTTGACAGGTGTTCCAGATCAACACTCATTCATTATAGTCCATTAGCTGCTGGGCAGCGTGTAAAACACTATCGATGTTGTCTTCATTTTGAGTAATTAACAGTCAATGTTATGCATGTCACGCAGTCTGGAGTAACATTGGGTTGTGCCAAGTTGACTTTATTGACCTTTTTGTTGCATTTTACCAATACCTCTCCAAACGACTTTTACCAGATTTGTATACAAGTGTGTTAAACTGCCAGGCTGTCAATCACTTCCCTCGCTGTTTACCCACTGTGTTTCTCACTGTATGTGGGGTGATGTCGCTGGCTGTGATCTGTGACACCTGTGTACATGCACTCCACGAGCCAATAGCTCGGGGAACCCACAGGTAATCAACAGCCACACCATTTGAGATTAGTAACCCAGGGTCAATAACGCCAAAGCAGAAATGTTGCCTTTCTGTGACTAATATACGCTCCTTCGATTCCATTTGTTTTGCCTTCTGGGAGAGAAACGTGTGCAATTCCAGGAATGTATGTGAGTGTCGGAAACGGTTCAAACTCAGATCCTTAATCTTGAGGTGACCTTTGGCTCTCTTTTCGATTGCATTTACATAATGACAAGAAACAAAAGATGAATGCATACTCCCATGTGAAAGCAGGATATTTAGACTATGGCCTCTTGATTATTATGGAAGCTTGTTCCCATCTTAACATTGATTCTTTCTATTTTACTGAAGATGTACTACACCACACATCACACAAGCCAAACACTCTTCCAATCCTCCTTCTCCTGTGAGTTGGCCTGCTATGTTTGCTAAGTCCTTCAATCCCCCAAGCTCTGAGCTGTCATTGTGATTTGAGTTTGGTGCTGGATGTCAGAATTGCTGCATTTTGCATGTTGAAATTATCAGAAGAGGAAGGGATTACAGCACAGGACCTCGTAGGACGATTCAAGCTGTTGAAATTCAAACTGGGAGTTTGGTTTAGCGTATGTATTGTAAGTCTGTCCTGCCATTCCCTCTTACTTAGATATACACTGGATGGCAGGTTTGCGTGTAGAGTTGCACTGTCATGCATTTTACTATTTGTGTGAGGGATTAAGTCATCTTAAAGTCTCCATATTGTCCATTTGTTTGGTAGGGCAATGACTGGAACTAAGCCAGGGAGACCTCAGATTGAACCCTGGTATTAGAGACCCGAACCACTCACTTATTGATAGACATCGTTGGTCACACTTGACAACTCTCCCTAATATTTTTCAGCTGAGCTAAACACTGCTAGTGCAACACTTGTCCAGCACCTTGACTGTGAAAATCTCATCAACCGTGATAGAGAACCTATTACAATGAGATTCTACGCCAGACACTGGCTAGAGGTGGAGACATTATCATATATGCGTTTATTAGTCGTACTGTGTCACCTCTGACACTGGGGGCCACACAATGTAAGGATCTACTCTGTGTGTGTGTGTATGTCTGAATGTGTGTGTGTGTGTGTGTGTGTGTGTGTGTGTGTGTGTGTGTGTGTGCGCGTACGCGCTTGCAAACTGCAGACAGGATTGCGTGTGTGTGTCTGTGTTTGTAGTTAAGCATGGAAGGCCTTTGAGAACTCTGATTTGAACTGGGCATTGTGACAATATCTTCAGCTTCAATCTAAATTGAGGTGGTGCCGTCAGGGGAAGTGAAGACGAGCAGCGGGGTTTTGAAGCACAGGGTTTTGAAAACACGATAAGGAAATGTTAAAAATGCTGAGTCAGACTTACATTCATCTTTGTTTAAGTAGCAAATCCACCTGTAAAGTCTGGTACTACCCAGGAAAGATTGGGTTGCAGACTGCAAGAGTATCAGTTCAAAGATGTGAGTCCATTAATTTTTTTTAAAGCAACGCAAGAGAAACGCTTCACACTATGGCAGATCTCACTTTATCAAAGACCGACTTGGATATATATGGATAACCAGTTATGTAAAAATGTATAATGCTGACCTTAATAATTGCTGTTTCATTCATGTGTTTCTGTTGGAGTAATTGAGAATCGACATTGGTACATAAACATCCTTAGCTGTAGGTCTTATCCGGTATGGCTGCTTTTACGATAGCACCACTGGACCATGAAATTTGCTGTTCCAAGAGACCCCTAATGCCAAAGGATTTAGCCTGGAGTAGGTAAGACTGTTCAGTCAGCCATTCCTCTTCTTAATTATCACAGACCTTCACCATACTTTAGCTTTATGCCGTTTTCCCCTCTATTCACCTCTTTGTCTTTAATTCAAATCCCCTGTGTCTTTGTTTTATAGACATTAAGCTGCTATGTACTGACTGACAATTTAGTTTATGCCCACTGCAGGATTTATTTGAAATTACTCATTGAATTTAACTTAAATTAACACCATAAGGCTCCAAATGTTGGCAGATTTTTTTTTGCTTTACTTACCGCTACTATGTGCCATATATAAATTATAAAAATGCCATCAATTGCAAACACATAACACTAAACATTAGCTGAGTCAACACTGTTAGGGAAGGACATGTCAAAACATGTTGTTTATCTTAACCCTGATGGCCATTTGTTTTCCACATATTATGCTTAAATGCAGACTTGCAAAGCAGACTGTACATATGAGCTGTTTTGTGTGTTTGATAAATAATATTTTTGGGGGGAGGGGGAGAACTGACCCTCTGTCAGCATTTATTCCCCTAAGATGCTCAATGTCTGGTTTGTTTTTTCAATACCATTCAGCTTGTCAGAAAGTAGCACTGTGTTTGTTTTTTATTCCATTCTTCTTGCTGTCTCTTGGGGAGCTGCAGGCTGTTGAGTAGGAGAGTGGACCTGAAAGGTGGGATTTGTTTGCGAGGCTGTGGTCCCAAAAAAAGTAACTGCTGACCTTGGAAAGCTCTAAGCTTGGAACAACGCCAGTTTATGACTGGGCGGTCTCAATGATATGTGGGAACTGTAATAAGTTAGCTGAGAGTATGTGGCACTTCACACAATCCGTTTGAGGATAGACTTAACGCTCAAAGATCTAAACGTCACTATGGAGATATGAGTGCATTAGGCCATGCAAGTTCAGGACAACACAATACAGAAAGCAACGCATGTGTAGAGAAAGCAACGCATGGGTGTTCTGATCCATATGAATTGGAATTAATATGGAAATTCTACAGACATACAAGTTGTAGAAATTGTATTTTCTGCAGTACGTTTCAGTGAGGCAAAAAGTTGAATTTGAAAAATAAACAATATTCGTGTGTTTTTTCCCCAAGATTATCTCTGGATCTTATTTCCAGTGGACTGAATCTCTCTTATTGGCTAAGTCGATACCTTAGTAGACTTAGCAGAAAGAATTGGATTACAGTTCCTATGATTACTGACTTAGCCCCATAATTAGATTTTCTTTTTGTGTAAAATTAACAGAAAGACATACAGAAAGATTGAACTTAAAGTTTCTGTAGGATGTGTTCCTTGAATCTAACCTAAACAGTACAGGTTCCCAGCTGATGAAGGTCCCAGACAGCACCATGCTAGTCATTTGGCTCCAGATGATTTCACCACCATGGACAGCGACAGCCTGTTGTGCAACTCTGGGGCCTGCGAATTATTTGATGTAACACATAAAGCACACTGACATATGTATCGGGTGTTGATCATAATAGGCTATTGTGTTTGCATAGATGAGGTGGGGAAAACAAATGCTAAGGCAGGATTTAGTGCTCAATTATTGATTTAAACACAGCACACGTATGATTGATTTAGCGCCAAACACTATTATATTAACAACCATTTGCCTAGATTTTCATGTTGATACTGTGCTATCCAGTCTCCAGAATGGCAAGGGGAATTTCATCTAGAACATCTCTAGGGACTAGTTCTGTTTCATTGGGGTTTGTAATGTAGATCTAAATTCATGTCCTACTCCCTGTACTGAACTGCTCTCCCAGGCTTCAACGACCACTTTTACCTGCTCCACAAACCAGGACTTGACATGCAGGGCGAGAGGCTCTTTCAACCCAATTTTTAAGTGACAAGTGACAAGGTGATGGATTTCCCTGTGTGTTCTCAATCTGCATAATCAACTGAGGGTCACCGAAGGGGGAACGTACTATCAGCACACCTCTCCGCCCACCTACCATTCCTTATCTCACTGCAAGCACATGCGTGTCCTCCACAGCCTAAACCTCATATTTATTCATGGGAGGCGCTGGAGGATTGTCTCTCCTCTGCGTCTTGTGTGCCAGTGTCCTCCCTCAGCTTGGCCTCGGCTTCCCTTGGGTCTGGCCGAGTACTGGGAGCCAGACAGGGGAGTGCTCACCTCTGAACAACCGGCACTTACACTGATGACTGCCACAACACTTCAGCCCTAAGCGTTGGCCCTTCTCATCAGCATCCCGCTGGCGCGTCCTCATCGTTCACCGTCATCCTTTTCATTGCCTTCATCCTCTCTTTCATTATAGAGTTATGGGTGCTGTTACTGATAACTGATAACTGACAACATATCTGATGCCTGTGTGAAGGATACCAACGTCCTTATTGCTCACGTTAGGACTCTGACATGTACAGTAAGGTAATGGACTCACCATTAAGCTAATGTAGCAGGCACCTCATTGCGCACATTATTATTTATTATGAACATTTTCTTTTTCTTTTTTTAAAGTAGGTTATTCTGCCCCTTTGGCTGGAGGACTAGGCTGATCGTTGGCCCCATGCCCTTACCAGTGGATGGCTATTTACAGAGGATTCCCTTTGGAGAGCGAGGCTGTGGCTTGTCTGGTTGTTGATGATCTACTTCTCTTTGCTGTTCACTGTGCTCTTCATCCCTTCCCATACTCCTCTGCCTGCCTGTGTGTTATGTCTTCCTAATGTGGGAGCAGTAATGCTCAGTCTCTGAACTGAGTAGCACAGACCAAACCACAGGATGGTAATTGATCTAAGTATGCCTTTGTTCCGCAGTCTGTCTTAGTATTTATAACCTAATTGGATTAGATAGTATCATTATTATCGTATAATGTTGCCCTGCTCCACAGTAATTGGCTTCTTGTGGAAAAATAGGGTACAGTTGGCCAGAGGCATGTGGATCTTAAAAGAGGTTATGATGAATGTATAGGTTTTTGCTTCTGGATTGAACACTATAGACTCATTTGCAACTGATGTGCAAAGACTCTTTTTTAATCAAGTCAACACCACTGTCAAACATTTCAAAACCCTAGCTGTACATTATATGGCAAAATGCAATTTTAAATATTATTTAATTGCCCGGTTGTAAAGTACTTTTTGCTTGTATGAGTGTATTCTTGCATGTACGGTAGTATCAATGAGCTATGTTTACCTAACATTACATCCCCTACACAGGGTCGCATTAGTACATTTTTCAATGGGTGAGTGACTCCAGGTCTTTATTGATTTTGTGACAAAGTTAAATAAATTCAATGTGCACTGAACACAATTAGTCTTATGCCCTTTATACCCAGAAGAACGTAATATCTTTAAGTGCATTACATTGTACTATATTTATTGATCTCAATCTCTGTCACTCCTTCAAGTACATTTCTGGATCAGTTACAGAAGTTCAGTCTTTTTTTTTTTGTTTCCACAAAGTTTTTTGCTGATTTGCACAGCAAATCTCTTGTCTCTTATCTCTTGTTCAATAAAATAAGCAATATAAAGTAGACTTAATAACAAAAAAAAAATAGACCGATATGTAAAGGAGGGGTGATGTAGCTTACCACACATGCTCTGACTTTTCTCTGACGCGCACTGGGACGGATGATGGAGCAGCTCTCCCGCATCCTTCATTTTTGCGCATTCGGGAACGCCTGTGGCACAATAGCTCGCTCCACCTTGACTACCACGTGTGTCTGGAATGATAGTGGTGCAGCAGATACCAAGTCAGTGCTGATGTAAAGCTTTTACTTGCATTTACAGAGGCTTTTATCGGAGTTGCTTTCATGTTTTCTATTTATAAGGATTGTGCCTACAGATGAAGTCCTGCAAATAATTTGAAAATCAACCAGCCGAGTAAAATTTCTTATGGCCCTGTCTACTAGAACCTTTTATAACTTATAAAGTAAACACTTTGCTGTGGAGATGCCATAAATGGATGGAGCGGGGTAGGAGATGTTACACAAATTATGTGGCGGGATCATGAGTCTTTGGGATCTGGTAGAGCCACAGGCGAATAAAAAGGGTAAGACAAAAGTCAGCTTTGTCGCGTGACCACATACTTAATGGCGATACCCAGCAATACATGTTTTGCTACATACAATACATTTAGTTTTAGAATCGATGATCGATGATTTGCTCTCGCCTATAGCTTACAGCTTTGGGACATTTGAGATGTTCGGGACAGCCAGGAATGATCTAACCAGCTATTCGATGTGATGTGCCGTAGTGTTCTGGACCATCACATCATCAGTGTAGCTCCGCATTTTCACCGCACCAGTCAAGACTGAGGAGATGAGTTGAGAGAAGGAGATATTTCAGGGGTATGCGCCCGGAGCAAGTAAACGTGTCATCATAACTTAAATCTATAGTTACCGAACCAGAGATATACTCGATTTGCTTCAGCGACCCCAAAGGATTGTCCTTTTTATATCCACTTTTGTACTGCAATGGTTCAGAGGTTCGGACAACGGCGGAGTTGATTGGATTATAGGCTATACTCTATGGATTTAATGTTCGTTGCATTTCGGTAAATATGTCTCAAATTTTGTGAAACTTAATGGTAATGATTGTTGCACTGGTGTGTTATAGAGCGGGTTAGGTCCTTGTCTAAAAAGTCACCTCTTTTTCATGGAGCAGTTGACTAGACTTGGCATATCCACAAGTGGGGCTATTGCGGATTTCCTTCTGCTTTTGGTTACACTTAAACAACAACAAGAAGGACGTGTAACGCATTGACGGATTTTGAAGTCACGCAGACAACTACCGACTATTAATCGTTGAGACTTCCGGATAAATAAGTGAATGCCTTCTCCGATGCGGAGCTGGTCGCTGTCCGACGCGCAAGTGGTGCTGAAATTTGGATGATGCCTAGCCAGCGATTGCAAGGCTGCCGCTCCCTTCACATAAATGAAGACAACGGCCGCTTTTTGCTACTCGCCATCCTAATCATAATTTACTTGTTTTGCGGCGCTGCAGTGTTTTCTGCCATAGAGAGGCCCTCGGAGCTGCAGGCTCATGGACGCTGGAACAGGACACTTTCCAACTTTAGCGAGACATTTAATATCAGTCTACAGGATGTAAACTCATTTTTGAAAGAATATGAGGCTGCTATTGCAGCTGGCATTCGAGCAGATGCTCTGAGGCCACGATGGGATTTTACTGGGGCTTTTTACTTTGTTGGAACTGTGGTGTCAACTATAGGTGAGTAGTGTACCATTGAGAGTGGTGTGCTATCAAAGTAATCAAATTTGTTAGTGGGTACTAACATGTCCTTTACAAATTATTCTGACAGAGGAGACAACTTCATGTTAAAGTCAAATAACCATACTTACATTCAATTATATCTCACAAACTTAAATACAAGCTCTCTCATTTTCCTCTTAGACGCCTCTGTTTTCACTGGCTGCTAACCAGAAAAAACAACTAACCGTCATTTTTTTTCAGCCATGTGTTACATCTTTGCAATGGAGGAGTTTGGCATTAGACAACAACTGATTTGCCTGCCATTTGGCCGATCCACTTTCAAAACTGTCAGTATAGGACAGCCCCCGTGGGTGCCCTTCACCACATTTCCAGTTTTAGCAAAAATAAGAATGTCAATGAGAATCCCCGTCTGCTCCCCCTCCTTTAACATTTGCTCATGCGATAGGTCACAAAAGAGCATGAATCCCTCCGTCCCATTGCACCCTGAGGGCCAGAAGTGTGGTGCTCTGCATGGCTGATGCCACTGTAGCTGGATCCAAGCAGCCCTCGAACTCCGCTGCTCTCCACAACCTCGGACCCTCATAATCGTTACGCTGCACTCACCTTGCTCCTAAAGATTGACAGTGTGTGAATGTGTGTGTGTGTGTTTTCTGAAAGGACAGTGAGTAAAGTAATTATTTGAGTTGACAGCATTCAACCTAACCCGTACCTCATCCTCTATTACACACGGTCTCTTCTCTTTTCTTTCTGTCACCTGATTATCTTTCTCATACTTGCTTTCTTCTTCCAACACACACTCCCATGACACGTCCGAACACCATTTAGTAATGTATGCCTGTGGCCAAAGGGAGTGATAAGAAACACTGGTGATTAGACATGCACGACGGGAGAATTGAAATCACAGTGACGCGGGACCTTGTCAGAATTTGGCCTTTATTCCTGTCAGAGATGAGAGCTTGCCTCGATCTCCTCCCGCCTCTCTTTTTATTGCTTCCTTGTCTTCGTTCTGTCAATCCCAATCACATAGACACACGCTTGGACGCATACCAACACACACACACACATACACAGACACACAGACACACAGACACACACACACACACACACACACACACGTACACACACACACACACACACACACACACACACACACACACAGTCAGTGTTCTCTAGGGATCCTTACTCTTTGGAAGCCTCTGTGCACGGTTCGTATCGCCTACTGTCACATAAGCCACAGGAGGTGTGGGTTTTGCATGCATGTTGTAGAGGTCCACTGCAGTTTAATCACTGACACTTTGTAATGCAGAGTCACGGTCATTCCTTATTAAAGGCGTATTACTGTAAGTAGAGGTGACTCCACCATAAAAATTCTCTATAGCTTTACATCTGTGGTCACATAGATTAAATCTGGTTATCCGTTTCACTTTGATCTCAGCATGGGTGAATCTCCCTCACTTTCTCTCTGTCGGTCTCCTTTTGACTCGCCATCCATCTTTCCTCTTCTCACAGCACGAGCGGTGAGGACTGGGAATGTGACAGGGGCTCCCACATCTCCCCCACTCCTCTCTTCATCAGTGTGGAAACCTGCTGATTTAGCTGCTTTGAAAAAAATGAAGAAATCAGAGCAGACTCATAGCTCTCTGACTTCTATGCGGAAGACAGAGGCATTAACATATATCAACACTGTCTCTCCCCTCTCATGTAGCTCCAGAACGCTGCAGCATAAACTGACAGGGTGCTCCTCTTCCCTTCTGCTTGTTTGTTTTTTTACCAAAGTGAGTAAGATTCATAAAGGGTTTGCACTTGGCACAGACTATAAATTATATGCCATGATAATTATCATCAAAAAGAGTGCTTAATGACTTGTTTAGGCCCTATGGTGGACCAGTATCTTTGAACATCCGTTTAAAAACGTATCAATCCAGGACGTATTTTCTTTAAGTGTTCTAATATCAAAGCAGGCACTCCGTCATGACACTTTTGCTTGTTTAGCTGTAGGGACAAAGCTTTTATTCATAGTGTATTGTAAAAATGTACAAATATTGCAGTATTCACTCCAGTCTAGCTTTTTCTCCCTTTCGAAAGCAGATACGATTGTACGTTATCATAGGATTAAGGGCAAATATTGGGAGAAACATCCCCGCCAGCTCTTTTCATGCTCGCGGTAGGAACCAGAGGCTTGTGCTCTGTAAGAGCCTTTGTGGTGCCGCCTGTAACACCATGGATGAGGAGCAGCAGCAGCAGCAGCAGCTCTCCAGGTTGTCAAGCAGGCAGCAGGCTGGCTAGGCCCGGCTGAGCAGGAGGTTATCTCAGCCTGGGTATAACGTCTTGTCCTATCTCCAGCCTTTGGCAGCAGCAGCTGTCCCAGCCATTGTTGGCGGTCCCCTCTAACCTGTTTGTTTGTTTGCACAATGCCTGTCCTGACAAGCAATGCGTTCACATTGCTCGTTTAGTCATCTCCACCTACTCCATCGAGCGAGCAAGCCAGGCAGAGAAGAGAAAAGAGGAGGTGGGTCAGTTTAACCAAGCGCTCACACATCACACGGTCACACAGAGACTCTCTCCACTCATGGCCTGGCAGGCAGTGTAGCCTCAGCTCATTTACACACAGCCGTGTTTACTCGGCCAGAAGAGAGGTAAATGTCTGCATTTACAGGAGGTGATAGGAAAGGAAAAGCAGCCGGTCCTTCCTGTAAACTCACAGTGTGTGGAACAGGCGGTGGGGCTAGGGTGATTGGACTCTCCTCAGTCAGCAGTGGTTTGGCTTGGCCTATTACACGGCTGTCTGACCAGGGCTCCCAGGCCAGGTGCCCCATAGCTGTGTGGTGTCCTTCAGCCCGCCGAGGTAAGCTGTCCTGGGGGGGGAGCTGCCGTTCCCTTTCATCATAGCTTTCACCACGCAACCGAACTGGGACTTTCACCACATTCCTTTTTTTTTGCCGTGTTACATAATCTCCGAGGCTTCGGGGCTATGGAAGACAAAGACAATCAACTGGCACGGCCTCGTGATTGGAATGGAGCGTTTTGGAAAGGTCACATGACAAGCTGTCTGGTTTCCTGAGGGGGAGCATCGTGCGTTCACGGCGGCTCTGTGTTTTGATTGAGATAAACCGCACGCCTGCTGTGGCAGGTCATCCCATCTGTGTTTCTGTCACCGTAGCCGGGAGTGTGCCGCAGGAGGTGGGTGGGAAATGTTTTGCGGAGCCTGTGAACGCTAGAGACCTCCTTCTCGTCCTCTCCATTACTTGTTTACGCTCTCTCACTCTAGCTCTCGGTCTGTCATCCCCCTCTACCTTCATGGTTTCTCTGGTCAGCTGGAGCTGGTTTGTTGTTTTTTTCCGTCTCTCAACTGTGATTTCATCCTGGACTAGTGTAGTCACCTTTCTCCTGAACTCTGACCCTGACCTCATGGGGTTGGCACCTGGCAATAGACGTAATACTTTTAATATCTACACTGAGTGTTGTCCTACATTCTCCTTGATTTCATGTAATCAATCACATTGTTTCCATTGTTGCACCCCTATCATAATTAAATTACGCAGCAGATATCGCAATCAAGTAATATTTCGTAATTATTAAGACCAGTGTTCCCTTGGTTTTACAGAGACATTCACTGATATGCAGGGTGATAAACGATCTCTAAATACAAGTTTTCTATTTCCATCTTGGTGTGTTTTGTCAGATGAATGTTTCATTTGGCACAGACCAGCACTTCCTCTGCCCTGTGTTTACTACAGTCTCCGTCTCTCAGCCTCCCGCCATTCTCTTCTTCAGATCTCCGGGGTTGCTCTGTGAAATCACAGACTCGAAGGAAATGTCAGAGTTAAAAATGGAAAACAGAGGGCCTTCCATCACATGAAAGGCTGCGGCGGTGGCGCTGTTATTCCCTCTAGATTGTGTGCGGTGGTGAAGCAGAGCGCGGGGCCTCCCCAGTCAAACATGGCTGGAGAATCGGTCCGCCCAGAGACAAAGGAAGCCAAGCTGCCTTATAAAGTCACTGGTGTTTCTGCTTGTGCAAATGCTCCATTATTAAGGACAGAATCTACGCAGCAGAATAAACTTCCTATTGGCTTCTATAATTAAACAAACAATAGTTGTGTTTAGGGAGAAGTGTGATTAGGACTCTCTTAATTATATAACTTGAATAACCCTGTTAGTATCACTATCCAGGCGGAGCCATGAAATAAGCAATCAGCCACTTGACATTACCCTCAGTTTAAATACAGATCTCTTAGGAAACCATAGGTAAACAAATGGCTGGCATAATTAAGCACTGCGCTATACAGCACATTAATGAAAGGGTGGGTGCAGCAGAACTCAGGATGAAAGTCAGTCGGTTAAACTAAAACAAAATTAAGAACGTACAGTGCATTACATTAGTGAAACTCATCACAACATATTAATGCTTTTCAAAACTAAACTCATTAGAGTGACAGCCAATAAAAAGCGAGGACTCCTCCTCCAGTACATTTTTAACACCATTTCACACCTTAAACCAAGACGGAATCGTTGAACGCTTTACACGAATCGTTGAACGCTTTCAACGGAACCCTCCGTGTCAGTAAGTAGGGTCTGTGGAGCAACCAGGCCCCGTGGACAGTTTAAATAAATTCCAATCTTAGTTAAGTACTCGTCCCGGCTCAGTCCACACACACACTCACACACACACACACACACACACACACACACACACACACACACACACACACACACACGTCCACCCAGGTCTATAAAGTGGGGCATAAATCTGACCAGAGACCAGGGGAAGGTGCTGAAACATAACCTCGCCTCTATTACTTACATTTAAAGCACAGGGAGACATCAAGATCATTTTAGAGGACACAGCACATTTGCGGACTTTCCCCCCTGCTACGGAGCGATTAGCATTTCAGCGACTCTGCTTTCCACACAGGCAGCCAATGACACGATAAACTGACTGTGCCCTCCACCTGTTTCCTGGCCTGTAGGTTTGTCCTCTTCCCTCGTCCCTGCTTCTGGAAATCATTTAGAAGATGAGCTGACAGAGCACTGTAGAATTTATGTTGTCTCACTGTTTTGCCACAAACCCTCTAGCAGACGGAGGCAAAGTAAATGTATTCAACATCAGCCATGGCCCCAACATATTTCCTCCTTGCAGCTTTAAGGACACACATTCTTAATACAATATTTGATTGTCTCAGCGGACTGCAGCAGGAACACATATTTCATTTCAAAAGCACTTAAATATGGGATTCTGAAGCATACTATACATTCCATGCTACTCTGCATTTATTAACAGGCTTTTGTTTTACATCCCTAGAATCTTTGGCAACATAATCAAACAAACTCCAACCAAAGCTTTACATTTTTGAAGAACAACAATCTGATGGTATGCCACCAAAGAGTTTAGAGAGGACGTACCTTTACTCAGCAGGCGCGATCTCATGGTGGACCACTTCTCTTTGGATTAAATAAGGCTGGATTTAATTGTGAGAGGCGGAGCAGCAATGCTTAGCCATTCCTCTGCAGGCGGTTTGGCTATGGTTTACACTCATTATGATCTGAGATCATTACCAGAGCTGTCAGCCGCTCAGAGGGCCCTGAAAGGGGGCTGAGGTTTGTACTGCCGACAGTTACCTCTCTGTTCACACATTAGGTTCATCAGGCCACCATTACATCAGAGTGCTGTTGAGTCTGCCGCACTCCAATAGTGGAGCTATCTGAACTGTTCACATGTTGATGATGGAGTTCCTGCATACTGACCATTCCTCTGTACCAGTAGCTTGAACATTGGAACTAGTAGCTTGAACATTGGTGTAATGGGGAGTGGGGTGTGTGTG